>ML809486.1:84906-106860 GCA_009831015.1 Picea engelmannii | reverse complement strand
TTTGATTTGACTATTTTTAGTAAATCTGATCCATCTTTCAAGGATCTAGATTTCATCTTGTAAGGCTATAAAGCCAAAGACATTTAGAGCACTAGGGGTGCAATCTAGGAGACATTTTTTGGCTATTGTACTAGACTCTTTATTGATAATAGAATCACAGTCCTCTTTTGTTTTCAATGACAGATTTTCTCATATTTTCATCATTCTGTACTTTATTTCAGTTTAGCTTAGCTTCTAAGAACTGTTATCTTCTTATTAAGCTCATGAACTTGAACTAAAGGTTTTCTTTCTCTCTTGTATGACCCTGCACATTGTTGTATTTGGTTATCTAGACTAGTATTCTTCATCTCCTATTCAAAATTTGTTGTCTGATCATTGAGTTCTAAAAGCATTGTCTTATTCGAATGTATGAAGTGGTCCTTTTCATTAGCTATTGAGTTATCCTATTGTTCCAAGCATACAAAATCTACCATATTCTTAAGTTACCAAGCATTCTTAGCCTACAACCCTAAGGAGTTTCTTGGAGTGATAACAAATTGGCGCCGTTGCCGAGGAGAGGAGATTGAAGCCCAACTTCCTTGGGAGACGACAAGATCTAGCTTTGATGATAGACAAAGCTTGGACATCATTTGGTTGTAATTATCTATCTGGCGAATCCATGAAGGACGAATTCAGTGGCGACTCCATTGTTCAAAAAATTGTTGGTGACTCCACTGGTATGACATGAACCAAATCTTTGCTAAGAGGTATGCGTTCTGTGATTTTTCAAAAATTGTTGGTTTCCCTAATCCAGTACCTAGTAGAGATGAATGGGAAAACAGTCTTCCCAGATTTCGAGGAGAAGAGTGGGAAGTGCAAGCTGAACATTTTCTAGACTTTCATGATTACATGCATCGGTTGCAAGTTGTGCATGAGGATGTTCAGATCTGGCTATTTTGTTTTTTATTAGAAGGGATTGCTCGTGATTGGTATCGGTATCTGCCTATTACTAGTATCAGCTCTTTAGCTGATTTTCATGCTGCCTTCCATGTGTTTTGTAAAGGTATATTTTCAGATGACTTTCTGTTTCCTGAATGTTGTCATGAGTTCAATTTTCTCTATAAAGATCCCAACATTCATGAAGACTTTGCTGCAGCAGAAGATACTCTTCATCATGATCAAGAGATCAATGATCCACACTATGATAACCTTAGTGGTTCTTTAAACAATATACCAAATGCATCCACTATCTTAGATTGTTATGCAGATCAAATTGTTCCCTTTGAAAACTTTAAAGATGATAAGTAGATTGATAGATCAGAAATTGAAAGTTTTGGATCTACAACAAAGGTTGAGCTGCCTACATGCAACATTGAGATCAGTAAAGGTAGCTCTCAGCTTCCAGATTTACAAACCAAGGGAAGTTGTCCCAACCATGAGGAACAAGATTTTCAGAAAACATCTAATCTCCAAGAAGGACAGCCAGAGGATTATATTTCTCCTTATGTACTTTACATGTCAACGTCAAATGAGAAAGATGAATATGATGAGCAAAGAGATGATCAGAGATTAGACGATGAAGGCAACCCTCAGTTTTCAGTTCTGCAGACAAAGGGGAATTGCAGCAGATACAAAGAGGGAGATAGTGTGCTGAAAAGTTCAGACCAACAGTTGAGCTTGCATTCTTCCTTGACAGAAGAAGAACAATTTGCATTCATCATTGAGACCAGTGCTGGCAATCAGCGGTTGCAACACAGTCAATTCGACCAGCAGCTCAAAGAGGTATTCTTTACTGATTTTGAAGACCCTATTGCTGATCATTTGGATTCTATAAGCAACTTAAATGTACAAATATTTCTGTCAGATGAAGGTTGGTCTTGTCATCTTTTCAAATTGCATTACCATGATCTATGGTTTCTTTTATCTTTTGGGAAAAGATCAAACATGATATTAGCAAGTCAATTACTTTCTTGGCTGCTTTGGAAATTTAGTTTTACTTGATCAATCTGCCTCTACTGGTTAGTGTAGGGATTGATAGAAGAATAAGCTTTTTTCTTGAGCAAGTAGATTACTTTCAGTTTTCTTAATTAGGCAAAGAGACTCCCTTTTCACGCTTAATGGCTCAATATGGATCATCCCTCCATGCTGCGGCTACTCAGTCAGCCTCGAGTCATCCATCAATCTCTCAGGTGTTTATTACAGATTCAAAGAAATTTGATTTTTTCCCAAGGCAGTTTTTTCTGGGTTTTTACCAGCTTATTGGTTTTGAAACCTGCTAGTTAGCTGTTGAAAGATTTCCTTTTCACCAGCTAAAGGGGCAGATTAAGGGAAAATTAGCTGGTGAAACTTGAGACAGGCATCGGAGGTGTATTTTTGCTCAGATCAAAATTTTACTCGGCCAAATCTCTTGAAAACTCTTTCTAAAGATAGATATTGAATTATAATGTCCAATCTAAGATCCACTTTTTTGTGCAAAGCAGTTGGAGGAGGTTTTCAAGTTGATTTGGCACCTATTTTGGGGGCATTGAATTAGGGTTTTTTCCAAACTTGGCAAATTCGAGTTCCATCTTCTTCAAGAGTCATTAAACAACCTTGGAAGGCTTATCTGCACAACATCAAATATTCGTGGAAGATATTCAGACTAAAGAGGTCGCAAAGGAGGCATCTGATATGGTCTTAGCAGATGACATGTCCATTTCAATAGTTGTAGCTGTTATTGAAGGTCGTTCCATTTTACAACAACAATGCAACAAATGTGGGAGATGAAGGAGGCTTTGCTCCAAACATTCAGGAGAATAAAGAAGGCCTGGAATTATTGAATATTGCCATTGAGAAAGCGGGCTATACTGGCAAGGTTGTTATTGGCATGGATGTAGCTGCTTCTGAATTTTACACTGAGAAGGATCAAAAGTATGATTTGAACTTCAAGGAGGAGAATAATAATGGTAGCCATAAGATATCTGGATCTGAGCTGATCAAGCTATATGAATCGTTTATTGAGGATTATCCAATTGTATCTATAGAGGACCCATTTGATCAAGATGATTGGGCTCACTATGCACAATTTACGGCCACAATTGGGGAAAAAGTGCAAATTGTTGGGGACGATCTACTGGTGAGAAATCCAAAGCATGTTGGAAAGGCAATCAATGAAAAATCTTGCAATGCTCTTTTACTAAAGGTGAACTAAATTGGTTCTGTTACTGAAAGTATTGAAGCAGTAAAAATGTCCAAACGTGCTGGATGGGGAGTGATGACAAGCCATCGCAGTGGTGAAACTGAAGACACCTTTATTGTGGATCTGGCAGTGGGTTTGTCCATGGGCCAAATCAAGACAGGTTCTCCTTGTAGGTCCAAGCGACTTGCTAAATATAATCAGCTCTTATGAATTGAGGAGGAACTGAGGTCGGCAGCAGTCAATGCGGGCGCAAGTTTCCGCCAGCCTATAGAGTTGTACTAAAGAAAAATATTTGGGCATCTTCGAGAATGTTTTGATGTTTAGGATGTCAAGAGAGTTCCTTAAAATGACACTAATGGATAAATAAAATTTTAGACCTTTTTTACTCGGTTTTGCTTGGAGAGAGCCTTCTAATGACAGCTCTAGTAGGAGATGGTCATACACTTGTAAGCTTTCCCCAACTCAGGACATGAGACCAATGTTCCTCTTGAGAAAGGTTTTAGGTGTCTCTCTTCAAAGAAAGATCACATGTTTTCTCCTTCAAAGCCGATCCATGTGATTACTTCTCAACTAGCAAAGCTAAAGCTATAACCCTTAATCATTTATTAACAAGGTTTTGAGCCATGGGCTTATAGGAGGAAGAAGATTTTTGATAATCTATATTCATCATGGCTAGGCAGCCAATATCCAGATTTGTGGCAATATATATTGGGTTTTTGTACATTTTATTTCAGAGGACCTAGGTGGCTGGCTCGGTTTTCTAATTCAATATGGATCAGTTATCTTCTGAAAATCTTCTTCCAGAGTCCTTCAGGGCAATGACATGACTGAACAACTTGCATTGATATGGAGATCGAAACAGAGATGGACATTGGTTCACAAGGTGTAATGATGCTCTTTGAAGAAACCGAGCAGGGTGAAGTGTTTGATTCAACACACCAGGGCATATCAAGACAAATGCTTTGTATCTGAAGCTGCTGGAAAATGAAAAGTCAAAGACCTCAAGCTGCCTGAAATACTCTCATTTCAAGGTTGAAGTTATCCTAGAATTTCAAAACCATGGTTACATATCTCACCATCCTGCCTATGTTCAACACTGTTCTTCTTAATGAAGATAATGCCACAACAGATGCCATGTCAATGTGAAAACAACATTTCCAGGGAAGTTTGAAGCAGACATGCTACAGATAAAGAAGATTGGGAAAGACAACAACAAACTTTGGAAAATAGCCAAGTGATAAATTGTAAAGGCTGAATGACTCCATGCCCAATAATAAAGGCACAGGGTCTGCCAGGTTCTTCGAGACCTCGCAGGGAGGTTTCCATCCCAGTTGGAGCCAGATGTTAGCGATAAAAAATGCACTTGCATTTTTGAAAGAATGATGCCTAATATTGGGAACATTTGACTAGCTTCCCGAGCTCCAAATGCAGATTTGAAAGCACCATTGGAAAGATTAAGATTTGTAGATGTCGATCGACTATTCAAGCATGTAAAATGGACTCTCCATGACTGATAAATTTGATTTTTAAAAAATCTGCGCTTTCACCAGCTAACTCGTCCTGAATTTTGCTAGTTAGCTGGTGAAAGCTCTGCTTTTCACCAGCTAAGGAGCGGATTTTTGGGTAAATTAGCTGGTGAATGCCTGTCACGGCCAGAATAACCAAATTTTTGCCCAGATTGGGATTTTTTGAGTTTGAATGGCTTGAAACCACTTCAAATGGACAGGTGTTGAATTATCAAGTCTGATTTAAAGGCTAGTTTTGAGGGATAAGGTCAAAAAGAGGTTTTTCAACTACATTTGGCATCTTTTTCAAAGGTAGAAAATCAGGGTTTTTGCACACTTCACCAAATTCGAATTTTGTCTTTGGAGGACCAAATCAAACAGCCTTGGGAGGCTAAAACTGCACTTCATCAGAAATCTACTACTCTTAGAGATCATTAGATAAGACCTTTTCCTATTTTGTTTTGATTTTCTATTTTTAGTATTCTAGATCCATTTTTATAGGATCTCATCCTACACTTGTTGTATTTGTTTTGATTTGACTATTTTTAGTAAATCTGATCCATCTTTCAAGGATCTAGATTTCATCTTGTAAGGCTATAAAGCCAAAGACATTTAGAGCACCAGGGGTGCAATCTAGGAGACATTTTTTGGCTATTGTACTAGACTCTTTATTGATAATAGAATCACAATCCTCTTTTGTTTTCAATGATAGATTTTCTCATATTTTCATCATTCTGTACTTTATTTCAGTTTAGCTCAGCTTCTAAGAACTGTTATCTTCTTATTAAGCTCATGAACTTGAACTAAAGGTTTTCTTGCTATCTTGTATGACCCTGCACATTGTTGTATTTGGTTATCTAGACTAGTATTCTTCATCTCCTATTCAAAGTTTGTTGTCTGATCATTGAGTTCTAAAAGCATTGTCTTATTCAAATGTATGAAGTGGTCCTTTTCATTAGCTATTGAGTTATCTTATTGTTTCAAGCATACAAAATCTACCATATTGTTAAGTTACCAAGCATTCTTAGCCTACAACCCTAAGGAGTTTCTTGGAGTGATAACAAAAGTAAGAATTGATTAACAAATTCTATAACCACATGCTCTTTCTTCCACCATCGTTCTCCTCCAACCACCAACCTGTAAGCTTTGGCAATTGTTTTTTTTGTCACTAGCATAAGCAACTTTCCGATCTCCACTTCGAAGCCATCGAAGTTCTGTGAAAACACCATAGAGACCTGTTTGTCATGACCTTGGAAGGTAGTGAGGAATTCAAACCAGCCAACATCTCCAAATATCTGCGCCATCTACGGATATGCTTCAAGATTTTCGACACCTCCATGTTCCAATTTGACCACATGCCCGCTCCTCTTAGGTGCCATAAAACTCAATGCTACAACTGGTCCTGCTCAGATTCTGAATTTACAACCTGCAACTATTTAACATGTAACAGTTCTTCTGAGAAAAAACCCGCGCTCATAATTCAACAAAATCAGAATGCCAATTGACAGGTTCAAATAATGATCTTGGGAATGGAACAATTTGAAATGAGTCAGTTGCGAGTATTGAACAACCCGATCATGTAATGGTTTGAATCATAAAATAATTTGAGGTAAATCGTGGGACACATGCGAATTCTTTGTCCATGATCTTTGTAATCATAATGGAATCAGGGTGGCAGGTGCATATTCACGCATGATTATGTTTGCACTATGGGAATAATGTTATTCCAGTAGCACTATAAATGACTATGAGAGATTTGAATTTATGAAATTCAAATAGGCATATGAAGTGACACATAATTTAAAACCATGTCTTAAAACTCCAAACTTAAAGAAATTATCCAAAAAGAATAAATGCAAAACATAACAAGATGAAAACAAGGATTAAAATCAAATGAATGCAGACAACAAAGTGCAGGTAGGAAGGGTTTAGGATTAGGGTGTCTCACTACATCAAAAGAAAAATTAGAAACTAACACTGGCTCCTTCCAGGGATGGAGTTTTGATAATAAACTCCAAGAACTGCAGACCAATGCCTTTTCCTTTATTTCAGATCTACTGATCTCCCTGCATTTGTCAGTCTTTATTCACAACATAACTATAAAAAAAAGTCCATTGGGTATATGGAGTATTTATTGAAAGTAAACCTACTATACAATCTGAAAACCTGATCAGTCTTTAGAGAAAATAGTGTTTCAAGAACCTCCCATTCACTGGGCCTCCAGAAGTTTTTGTGTCATCCAAATTATGCAGGAGAAAAATGTTATTGTCAATTACCTTGACTATCTTGAAGGGACCATACCATAGGTTATCAAACTTACCATGTTTTTCTTTATCCTCTCTCCTAGCATCCCATCTTAACACCGAATCCCCTTCATTAAAGATATCTTTCTTAGTTCCTTTGTCAAATGTGGCTTTGACTTTTCTCTGGTGAGAAACAACTTTCTGATTCATCTGTTCTCTGACCTACTGAACGTCAATCATTTAAAAAATCCTCCTTTGTAGATCATTAGGTTCTTCTAACTCTTCTTGCAAGAAATTTAAAACTGGTAGGCCTAATTGAGTTGGAAGAATAGCTTCTATCCCATATAACATCTAGAAAGGAGAAGTCCCAATAAAATTTTTGTTGCTGATACGATCTTCTCACAGGAAAAACTTTAACTTGGAATCCCATGATTTTTTATTTTCTGCTAGTAGTTTTTTGATAATCCTTATCAGAGTTTTATTGGAGGACTCTGCTAACCCATTCCCTTGGGGGTAATAGGGAGTAGAGTGGACCAATTTGATACTATACTTATTATGAAATTCAATCATGGAATTAGATTTAAAGGCTTGTGAATTATCAGTGACTAGTTTTTTAGGACAGCCAAACCTGGAAAAGATATATCCTTCGAGAAAGTCCATGATTACCTTGTCTGTTGCATTCCGAGTCAGAATTGCTTCGATCCACTTCGTAAAGTAATCAGTGGTTGTAAGAATCCATCTGTGTTGTCCTGAAGATGAAGGGTTGATATCTTCTATGAAATCTAAGCCCCACTATTGGAATGGTCCATGGGTGATGATTGGTTTCAGAGGAAAAGACATACGTTTCTGCTTTCCAGCAAATTTCTGATAGGGTTAACATGCCCTAACCTGAGAAAAAATATCTGAGAATAGAACTAGCTAGTAATAGCCTACCCTAAGAATCTTTAAGGCAGTAGCTTTCCAATGATGACGGCCTCCACACACACCATGATGTAGATCATGAAAAATTTGTTCAACTTCTTTTTCATCAACACACCTTAGCAAAAAACCATTAGGGTCTTTCTAGAATAAGATCTGATCAATAATGCAATACTTTACTGCTCTTAACTTTAATGATATGAATTTTGATTTATCCAACTCTGGGGGAGATTGAAAATTCAGCAGAAAAAATATGATATCTTTGTACCATGGTGAAGAAACATACTTGTTGTTTTCCTGTGAATTTGTTTCTTCAATATGAAAGAAGAATCACGTGCCTTGTCTGAAAGATGGTACAACCCAATTGCTTTGTAATTAGACTCTGTCATTAATTTGGCAAGGCCTTGACCTTTTATCAGTTGAGTAGGATTTATTGTGAGATCATACTCCATGATTTTGGTTATCCATTTGCCTCTCTTTCCTTCACAGTCAGGTTGAACCAATATTTCTTTGATTGCGCTGCTTGGGACATAAGTTGTAATCTCAGATTGAAGAACATATACTCTAAAAGAATTTAGAGCATTTACCAGGGCATAAGCTTATTTTCCCATTACATCATACTTCAATTCAGAGTCTCTGAGGGTTTTTATAAAGAAGGAGATGGGCTGCTCATATCCTTTCTCATTTCTTTGTTGAAGAACATCAGCGATGGTGTTTTCTAATGCAAAGGAGAAAATCATGAATCCTTTGGAGTAATCTGGACTAATGAGAACAGGGCCCTGAACAAGAGCCTGCTTGATTCTTTGAAAATATTCTTTTTCTTCTGGTATCCACTTAATTTCTGCATCATTTTTCAATATGTCAGTGATGTATTTGATAATCACTGCAAAATTAGGTATAAACCTCCTCAAAAAATTAATTTTACCAATGAAGGATATAATAGACTTCTTGTTTCTTGGAATATCTATTTTTTGGATAACTTTGACTCTTTCAGGATCTATTTTAATACCTTCAGGGGAAACAATATGACCTAAAATATTTCCTTCCTCCATGGCAAAGTGTTATTTTTTAGGATTAAGTGATATGCCATACCTTCTACATTTCTCAAAAGTTTGCTTCAAGTGCTTTAAATGTTCTTCATCAGATGCTGAAAATACAGTGATGTCATCGAGATAAATAACCACAAACCTGTCCTTTTCACCAATAAAATCAATATCCATGGCCCTTTGAAACGTGGCTCCTGCATTCATCAATCCGAAGGGCATCTTTTCGTACATAAAAGTACCCCAGGGAGTGGTAAAAGTTCTTTTCTTTTTATCTTCCTCCACTACTGATATTTGATTATACCCTAAGTATCCATCAAGCATAGAGATCCTCTTCGCGCCAACACTGTTTGTAAGATGTGATCCATTTTTGGTAATGGATAATTGTCTTTCAAAGAGCACCTGTTCAAATTCCTGAAGTCCACACAAAGCCTTATCTCTCTATTCTTCTTCCTAACAGGCACAAGGTTGGCTACCCATTTTGAGTATCTCAGTGGCACTATGATTTTGGCTTCTAATAATCTTTTCAACTCCTTTTCTATTATGGGTAACAATAGAGGATTAAATTGCCTGGACTTTTGCTTAACAGGTTTAGACCCAGGTTTCAGATGAATTTTGTTCTTTATGATTTCTGTATCAAACACTTTCAAATCTTCATAAGACCAGGAAAATATATCTGAATATTGCTTCATCAATTCAACATATGCTCTTCTCTGTTTCTATGACAATTTTCTATATATTTTGACCAACCTGGGATTTGTATCAAGACTGATGTCACAGTCCACTACATCAATATCTTCTATCTGAATAACAACCTTCCTGGAAACATCATTGTGATCAAACAACCTTTCTAATGGGACCAAACCTTTAGGAAGATGGTTTGTCTTCAATTCAATGATTTTGTGCCCAACAACATTATCTTTAAGGATATATGTAGCATGTACCTCTACTTCACCATCTTCATCATCCTGATCTATTGAAATGTTAGAAAACTCTTCAATAGTTTTCAAGAATATTTGAATTTCCTCATCATCTTTAAAGACCTGCCAATGTTTTATATTATCTGGTATTGAGGGTCTGTGTCTGACCTCAACTTCAAACTTCAGATTAGGAAACATTGGAGTTTCAAAGTTTCTAGCTGCAAGTGCCAAAGAGTCGACCTGCCGATTTAAATTTCTGCGCACAAAAGTAATATTGAATGCCAAAAATAAATTATCCACATAATCCCACACCTCATTTCTATATTGTTTCAACCTTTGCTGTTTGGTTTGATATATATTTTTGATCTGGTGAATATTTAGTTATGAATCTCCAAAAACATAAAGTTTATCTATACCCATATCTTTAGCAGCTTTCAAACCTAACAGTAAGGCTTCATACTCACTAATGTTATTGGTCGTGTCAAATTCGAGTGTATATGACATAGGAATCACCTCCTTAGTAAGGGAAATGAAGACAATCCCAGCTCTAGAACCTTCTTTAGAACATGCTGCATCAAAATACATTTTCCAAATAAAGTTATCCTCACTGTCTCTAATTGCAGTTGTTGTCTTCCTAACTAATACTTCTACCATCTCATCACTCATATGAAAAATAGAGGAACCAATATCATCTTCTACAACATATATAGGACGATTAGTGGGGTTTTCACGATCACTTACCAAATAAGCTAGTTTTACTTCTCTGTATAATCTCCATTGTTCCCCACCAAAAACAGGTATGGTTGCATAACCAATATCCATCTATAGAGTACCACCTACTTTCTTGGCCCAAGATCTTGAAAGAAGAATTCCAAATTTTGGTGGTATGTCAGCCACAATAACATCTAACACCACACTTTTCATAGGTAATTGGGCAAGAGTAACAACCACATCTTTCATAACTCCAAGGCATTTGACTTTCTTGGAGTCAAAGGAATATAGATCATGATATGGTATAGTAATGTCAACCCTAATTCTTCCATCACCACCTTAGGAATGACATTATGCGAGGCGCCAAAATCCATTAGGCAGTTATGCAATATCTTGTCATGGACATTTAGTGAAATGTAGAATGGGGGAGAGGCATCAATTCTGTCTTCAATGTGAGGTCCAATAGTTACAACAGGGTTTTCATCTTCTAGATTGACTATATCTGAAAAGGTAACTTGAGATGGAGACTATAGATCTTTAAGGACAATCTTTCTAAATGGATCTGTTTTCATGAGTTCTAACAACGACACTGAAATCTTGATTTTGTTGATTTCATGTTCTAAACTGAAAGAAGAAACATTCCTTTCTGGTTCCTTTATATCAATAGTACTAACCTTGGCAGGTTGCTTCAATGGTTGATCAACCTGAATCTTAGGACTTCCTTTGATGATTCCTATTTTAACTGGAGTACTGGCCTTCTTTGTGGAAATAGGTGTATCCACTTTAGGTGTATTTGAACTAGATATGAGATTGTACTTCTTCCTTTTAGGTTCCTTTTGGATGATCTCATCAACATCCCTTTCCTCAAATTGGTTTGAAATCAAAGAATCTTCATAATCTTGTTGTGTCACATGCATAGGAGATGATTCAGAATCATTTAGGTGAACTGCAGGGTCATCTTTTGTATAATCTTTTTGTAGGTCTACTAGGATGCTTTAGTTCCATCTTCAACCTTGCCATCTCAGATGTCAGATTTTTCAGCATCTTAGCCATTTCATCCATCTTAGAATCACATGTTGTATTAGAATATGAAGGCAACTCTTATTTTTTGTTTTTTCTGTTTCTATCACTCCTAGAATCCAATTTGTCTATTGCTAATATGTTTGATTCTACCTCGATAGCAGCATCTTTCATTAGGCTGAGGGTAGCAACCCTTCTTTCCCTAAGCAACAAGGAAAATTCAACATCGAAAGCATTGGAAAAAGTGATTTTAGATGATGTCTCTGAAGGTTTAATCTCCTCTGGAATTTTACCATACATTTGGTTGATTCTTTTGGTAAAATCAGGTATTGATTCACCTTGTTTCCTTTTTAAAGCACCAAATTCAGTGATGAAGTATAGAAAGTCTTTCATATCTCCCCAGTGTTTAAGAAAGGCATCATCTAAGGATACAATATCAATAATTGAATTAGGAGGTAAACTCATGAACCAATTTCTTGCTTCACCATTTAAACTCTGCACAAACAACCTCATCCACACATTTGCATGCTCTACATTAAAATTTTCTGCAAAACTATAAAATGAACTCAAATTCTCTTCAGCAGTAACTGCTCCATCTCCATTAAATCTAGGCAAGTATCTCATGTAATCATTAGGTGGAAAAGAAAACATGACTTGTGGTAGGATCAAAGGGGCATACCTTGCAGCAACAATTTCATCCATTCTATCTACAACCATATTTTCTATCTTTGGTGTTTGAGTTTTGGGAATGAGAAAGATTGGTGATATTGGAGGTGAAACCGTCCCTTGTGTATGACAGCTTAACTATACTCTCACTGAGTCTTGTTCTTTAGTAGATAGGATTTCTCTTCTGGACTATGATCAAATGATGGGCCAAGAAACAAAGGATTCTCAAAAGAAAAATAATGTGTTTTAAAATATTCAGAGGAGAGGGATCCAAGAGATGAAGAGGGTGTTTCTAGTTCACTTTTAATATCTGTGTTGTGACCTATCAAAATTTCAGTCACAGGCAAGATGTTTGAATATTCCTGTTTAATGAGTTCAGTAAGTAGCTTCCACTGATCTAGATTTAATTCTGAGATAGTTGAAGGGAATGAAACTGTAGCAGGCTCAATAAAAAGTTTGACTTTACTTTCAGGAATCACCTCCTCATCTGCTTGGATTTTGGGGATTAAAGAGGTTTGTCCTTGAAAAAATTCTGAAGACAATTTTCCCTTCGGGAGAGAAGATTGTCTAGAAACAACCTTATTTTTTCTTAGTAACTTTTTAGGATCTGGAACTACTGCAACAGGATCAGGATCTTGATTTTTTCTAGTTATTGGTCTCTTAGTAGATGATAAAGAAATTAGAGGAGTTTTAGGTCCTTTACCTTCTCTTTTAGGATCCATAATTACCACAGAGGAGTCGCCAGGTGAATAATCACAGTCTTAAATAATGTCCAAAATATTGTTCACCATCAAGATTTGAATCTAATCTTGTCATTTTCCCAGGGAAGATATCTTCGTTTCTTCGTTCCCCAGCAATGGCGCCAAAAGATGTTAGTCCCTAAAGTTTCACTTGACTGTGAGAGGGAAAGCTAGGGCATCATCCATTTATTGCAAAGTGTTTAGAAGGTTTTTATAATTTGGTTTTTTGAATAAGGTGGTCGAAAACTGGCTCAAGGTTATAACATAACATGAAAATCAAGATCAGAACATAGTATATTCCATTGAATGAGTAAAAGGTAGTCACATAGATGGATTAAACCAATAAGAAAAAGAGAGGATGAAGCCTTCAATTTGTCAATTTCACATAAATTCTTGTCTCAGAATATCATAAAGAAATAAGACCATCAACTTGAAATCAAAAATTGAAATTAATTCCCACAACAAATTCTTTACTGTATTCATTAACAATCAAGAAACAAATGCATTGTAGTCTCAATAATGAATTCAAGCATGAAGAAAGTAAAATAGATTAGAAATGAGTGTCTAACCATCCATATTCCTTTGCTATTAAGTGTGAAATAGAACATAAATGCCTTACAAGGAGTTTCATAAAACAAGTCCTTTGGATCTCCAATTTTTCGACCTGAAAAGAGTCTTTCATCTGTCTACTTAAACTATCTAGAATACCTCCGATCCTAACTTCTAGCATGCTATAAATGACTAGATCTGATTAACATCTATCTATTAGGGAGGTTATCTTGAAAAGAGCATTTTACATTCCAAAAATAGATACAGCTCAATAACTTTATCTCAAATGATTCTGTCACAATACATTCGATCCTACAAAAAGGGACTGTTTTGATCTAGTCATGCATTTTGAAATATTTGCTTTTCACAAGCCAAAATAAGTAGATTTTCCCTTGCTCATTGCTAAACATCAAAATTTGAGAATGTGCCAAATTCTTCATGAAGCTTTAGGGTATGATAACAGCAGTGGCCCTAACAGTCTTCTGTTTGATCTTTGTGGTGAGCACAACGTTATGCCAATAGAGTTTGAAGTTTATTTCTCTAATCTCTTTGAGCAATGCCTTTTGCTCTTTTTTCTTCTTCTTAAAACCCTGGATCTTTTCTTGTTACCTGACACTCCATTGTTCTACATGAGATTTCTCTTTCTTCAACTTTTTCACCACCTTTCGGAGTTCTTTAATCTTTTCTTTGTCAGTTTTGACCTTGACCTTAAATTTCGGGAAATCATCTATAGGTGCAGGTTCATTCAGATTTATGTCAGCCTTAGGCTCTCTTAATTTAATCTGGTACCTAGAGACCAATCCTAAACTGTGCTCTTCATCTGAACTAGCGGAATCCATAGCCTCAAGTATGTTTGATATGTGGTCTGAATCTACAAGATAGACTTATGTACTTTCAAGGACCTTACTTATACCTTCAACATATGCTTTGGCTTGTGACAATCTGGTGGTGGCTCTTGTGACAGGTCTTGTAGAGAGTGGGGAAGTTTTCTTCCCTTTATCTGTTGGTTTTTTATGTAATGGGGGTTTATTTACCCTTTGTTTGACCTTTGTTTCATCATCCTCAAAATGATCTTCTATAACTATGACATCTTCATTTTTTATTGAAGGATCAAACATAGCTTTCGACCTCAGCTTGTATTTTTTGGTAATTCTGGTTGAATTCCTCCTAGGTCTTTTAGGCACAGGCACATATTTCTTTCTTTGTCTTTTAGCTACAACACCTTTCTTACTGGTTTCTGGAGCTTTATCCTTGGCTGAGGGTTTAACATCATAGTCTTCATCTGAATCCACTTCTACTTTAACATCCGTCTCATAATACTTTTTAGTTTCTGTATCTAGTTTGGGTCTCTTACCTCTGGTAGTTCTTGTCATTTTGATATCAGACATTTCTTCTTCAACTAGGGTTTGATCAACTAGAACACTCTGTTTCAATGTAGCAACTATTTTACCCTTTCCTCTTTTTTGTCTTCTAGGCTGTGGATCAGGGTTTAGGGATTGGATCAACCAGCTCCAGGGTTTCTGAACTTCCCTTAAAGCAGATACGACCAGAGTCTTGATTAAGAATTGATGAAACAAACTAGTTTTTGCAGTGGCAGGGTGTGACTAGACCTTTTTTGACATTTTTGCCAGGCTTTTGAGCAAGAAGTAAGGAAAATTTAAAGGATAATCCCCATTTAGATGCATTAACATTCTAATGTGGTAGATATAAATCATTGAAAATTTTCCTTCATAGGTGATATACCTGTGGATAATGATTAGAGCAGTGTGCCATTATGGTCTAATCCAGTTGTGAGTAACTCCCTTTCTCCAATTCGAGTTTTTCTTATCTGGAAGTAAGAATTGATTAACAAACTCTGTAACTACATGCTCTTTCTTCCACCATCGTTCTCCGCCAACCACCAACCTGCAAGATTTAGCAATTGTTTGTTCTGTCACTAGCATAAGTAACTTTCCGATCTCCACTTTGAAGCCATTGAAGTTTTGGGAAAACACCATAGAGACCTGTTCGTCATGACCTTGGAAGGTAGTGAGGAATTCAAACCAACACGCATCTCTAAATATTTGTGCCATCTGCGGATATGCTTCAAGAATTTGAACGCCTTCAGGTTCCAATCTGACCACGTGCCCACTCCTCTTAGGTGCCATAAAAACCAATGCTACAACTGGTCCTACTCAGATTCTGAATTTACAACCTCCAATTGTTTAACATGTAAGATTTCTTCTGAGAAAAAACTTGCATTCATAATTTAGCAAAATCAGAACGCTAATTGATAGGTTCAAATAATGATCTTGGGAATGAAATGATTTGAAATGAGTCAGTTGTGAGTACTGAACAACCTGATCACGTAACGGTTTGAATCATAAAAGAATTTGAGGTAAATCGTGGGACACATGCAAATTCTTAGTCCACGATCTGTGTAATCATAACGGAATCAGGGTGGTAGGCGCATATTCAGGCATGATTATGTTTGTGCTACGGGAATAATGTTATTCCAGTAGCGCTATAAATGAATAGGAGAGATTTGAGTTTATGAAATTCAAATAGGCATATGAAGTGACACATCATTTAAAACCATGTCTTAAAATTCCAAACTTAAAGAAATTATCCAAAAAGAATAAATGCAAAAAATAACAAGCTGAAAACAAGGATTAAAATCAAATGAAAGCAAACAACAAAGTGTAGGTAGGAAGGGTTTAGGATTAGGGTGTCTCACTACATAAAAAGAAAAATTAGAAACTAACAAATTGTATGCATCATGGAAGAAAAATGAATGTACTGTAAATAAGCATTTTGGATAAAGACGGATACATCTAGTTAGAGATCGATGAGAATCAATGGGCAGATCCAAGGGTTGTTTGAAAAACATGAGCTACAATTATGCAATGTTCCAGTAGGACATCAACATCTGCAGCAGCAACATTCTGATGTACAAAATGATATACATGACATCCCATAGAAATAACAAGAGGAGAGACCTTGTCAGGGAAAGCTAACCTTTTAGAAACAAAGGGGGAGAACAATGAGAAGCAGAGAGAGAAGAGTGACAGGGGGAGCCATTCAGTTATGACAAGAAAAGGTTGATGAAGGAGTCCTAGTAAGAGAGGTGAGAAATATTGAGTATACTACAGAGGACACAACTGAAGATGGAGATGAACAGTTCCAAGAATCAAAAGGAGAAGACCCTGGTTTAGAGACAAATACTCTGCAGGACTCAAATAAGAGAGTCCATTCTATCAGGGGGAGCATGTGTTGGTTGAATATATGATAACTCTGAAAAGTAATACAACAACTCAGGGGGAGCATGTTTTCTTTGACATTGATGTCAAAGGGGGAGAAAAGGTGTGGATTCTATAGTTGGAATTCTAAGAAGAATAGTGCAGCCGTTTAGGGTTTCCATCAATTCCAAAGGGGGGTATTGTTGGCATGTTTACAGGCAAGAACAACAACGAACGAAAGATCAAGAGACCATAATATGAGAGAGGCAGAATGTGCCAGGTGGCCACCATAAGTCTTTTGGGAAGATGCATATGAGCAAGTTCAAGAAGCTCATAAGAGATAGTGTAGAGTTGCACGCAGATAATGCAGAGTTGCATGCAGAGCGCAAGTGTGCGCCAGGGCCGAGGGTAACTTTAGTGCAGAGTTGCACACAGAGTGCAAGTGTGCACTAGGGCTGAGGGTAAATTTTTCCAAATCTCAGGAGGAGGAGTGACAATGACCATTGGATCGATCACTGTGAATGATTTGGGCCATCGAATCAAAGTCTAGACAGGAGGAGTGCGCAAAGGAGGATATTCGACCTGAACCGTCGGATCAGAGTGCGAAGGAATAGAAACCGTAGGATCCAGTATAATTGTGAAGAGGATAATGGCCGAGAGCCATCCTCCAACTCCGTGAAATGTGAAATCATGATGAGATCTGAACCATTGTATCTAGAGGGAACGTGGTGAGAGATCCACATTTCGATGATTCACGAACTAGAAAATTCAAAGGTAAGAGTTGTAGGAACTTGTGATGTTTGAGTTCGCGAGTTGATCTAGACTGTTAGATCATGGGGAGGTGTGAGCCATTTATCTAACACTTGAAAATATTGGGAAGGTAGGAGGAAAATACCCGAGGATATAGGAGCCGAAACAATCCTAGTCGTTCATTTGGGAAGGACACGTGGCAACCGATAAAGCAGATTCACAAAATCATGAATTGGAAGAACTGCGTTGAGTAGTCCGCAGACATCGGGAAGTTTGAGTTCATGATATTGATCACAACCATTGGATCGAGTAATGTTGAGGGTCGTTGATCTGGAGAAAGCTTCGAAAAATCAGGAGTCAGGAGAAGGGAGGTGAGTAGTCCTCCAACTTCGCAAAATGCGAAGTCCCGATAAGATTTGGATCATTGGATCACAGAGGGCTGTGGGTCTTCGATATGAAATAGAGAACTGTATCGGATATCAGGAGTTGGAAGATTCAGGGTTGGCTCGCGTTCAAACCCCCAACACACGAAGTCACAATTTGATCCCAGTCGTTGATCAAAGGGAGAGTCTGGACCATTGATCTAGAAAATCATGAGTTCATAACTCAAAAGAAGGGAGGTGCTCTAACCTCTCACATTGCGAGTCGCGAAATCATGAAATTTGAAGTCACGATGAGATCTGAGCCGTTGGATCGAAGAAGAGATCTAGACCGTTGATCTGGCAAGCGAAGCGCTCAAATGTTTGGCTCGTGGTCATAGCCAAGGTCCCATCGACGAAGGATTAAGTGAGGAGATAGCATGTCGCTAGGCTCCGCATCGGAGATCACAAAATCATGAAATGCCTTTTCCAATAGGGTTGTGGTCATAGCCAATGGTCACATCAGTAGAAGAGAAGGAAAGGAGCTAGCGTTTCTAGGCTCCACCTTTGAGTTTTGTGAGCTAGGAAAATCGAGGTGACTCACAGTTGACATCACGAAACATGAAATTACAAAATGAATTTTTTATTAGAGAGTGGTCACGGCTTGTGGTCATGTGAAAGGAAGGGGCTTAGCGAGAAAAGTTAACGCCCACTGTGAATTTTTCTCAGGAAGGGAAAATGCAGCAAAGGCATGATCATGTGGAGGTTCTCTCAGTGACTGCTAGAAATAGAATGATTGTAACTGCAGAAAACGATTGAGTGCATCTACCAGAGAATTTGAAGAATATCAGGGTGATTTCCAGAGGAGCTAAAGATTCTCAAGGTAATTTTCAAAGGTATGAAGACTCATCATAGAGAAAATCTACATATTGAAAAGTGTCGAAGACTGTTACTGCAAGTGATGCCAAAGAATCTCAGCATAACGAACACTGATGATGAACAGATTCAGGATAACCATAGAGAATACAAAGATTTTCTAGGATGATCTGGTAGAGGACTTGGCATGAGAAAGACATGTAGAATAGAGAAGAGGGTGTGCTTCCCCGATATCTAGGCATGTGGGTAGAAGGAAACTGCTAGCTCAATTTGAAGCAGAGATGAGTAGCACAAAAAATGGCATGTAGAGGTCGCATAAAGAATAAAGGCAGAAGAGAAGCTGAATAGAAGAGAGGTTACACAGGAGGAAAAATCGTAGAGCATGGAAACATAACAGAGCAAGAGATGAAATAGAAAAGCTGAACAAAGAGGTTGGTATGCAAGTAGGAAGACACTGATGCAGGCTGAGTAGAGCAGTGTCACAAAATAGTGATGAGACTGGTAAGCCATTGATAAATATTGTATCACTGTAATAGAGTCCAGTAAGCAAATATTTATATTTTAGGGCGGTAGGGAGGTGCTAGGGAGGACTTTTTTCCTCAGAAGTTCAAGTGGGTGCTTGAACACAGGGAGTTGTAGCTTCCATCTCATTGTAGCCAGAAAAACCAGGGTGGTAGGGTGGTGCAAGGGATAACTTTTGTTCTGTGTTATGCAGGTTGGTGCCTGTGTGACTGGAAGTTGGTGCTTCCATTCAGTTGGTGCTGGAACAATCAAGAAGTTGGTGCTTCCTTCTAGTGGGTTCTAGAGTGATCAAAATCTGGACCAGGGGTCAAATTTTGCCCAAATTTCAAAGTGCTCGGAATGTGACGAAAACAGTGCCATTGTGTCCGTCTCATTTTCCTGATTTCGGCGGTATATTTACTTTCTCAAACGGAGTCCATATGGAGAAGATATCGCAATCTGTTCGCCGAGCCAAACAGGCAAAAAATTTGATGCTGACTGTACCTGTCCGTACAGTCCGTACAGGACACGTGGCAGGTCCATAAAGGACACATGATAGGTCCGTACAGGACATGTGGTGGCTCTAGGTGATGACACATGTCAGGCAGATTTGGTTTTTTGGGTGTACGGTTGGACCAATTCGGAGGTGACACGTGTCACCACTGGAAGGGTGACACGTGGCACAGGGTGACGTCAACATCCTACGTGTCGGATGACGTGGAAATCGTATGATGACATGGCTCAAATGACATGGCACCTGCTGACGTGGCGATTTGTGATGGGCTGACAGTTGGGCAAGTTATATTGCGACACGTGGCATCATTTTCGGTGAATGGTAAGGTGCCACGTGGCCCAGTCATGGGCTGCCACGTGGCACCCGTTTATTGGCTATTGGTCTATTGTTTGGTTTATTAAAAATTTTGTGGGTCCATGGGGTTCAACCCCCAGACCTCTATCCACCATTGAAAGCTTTAACAAAGGCCAGCCCGCCAACGCGCCACGCTTTGGGTTTTAATAATCATATGGTTTCATATATATTTAAATTCAAGTGTTTGTATGGTTGGGCCACGACCAGGCCGGGGCCTAGCCCCAGCCCTTGGTCGCGTGTTATGTAATATGACCATTGTTTTAATATGGCACGCGCGCGCGGGGGGGGGGAGGTATTTAAACTATAACCCACAGTTTTTATATGTTAAAACACATATGACCATATAACATTGTGACGGTTGGCGCGCGGGTATATATATATATGTTATGGCGCGTTTTTATATATAGTTCAACGGTTATGTAACCAATAACTCCCGCCAAGTGTCATTCCATCATTTGATATGGGACGGAGCCCATTTTTAAAAGCGCGTGGTCCTATGGGCTCATATGCCCCACGGTTTGACGGTTGGGGGTATTAGTTCCGCTAACCGTCCTACAATTTGGACCATTTTTTAGAACTGCCCGGTGCCAGGTTTTAACGTGCATTTTGGAGCGTGTTCCTGGTTCATGCACACAGAGGTGCGTTTTGTAGAGCCAGTTTCAGAAAGCTTGAAGGAGGAAAATGGAGGAGGCCTAACTTCTTCATCTTTTGGCCGATTGAGGTGCCGTAAAAGCCCAGCTAGGGGTTTTTGGACATGCTGGATCCATTGGTGTTGTTTTCAAGGCCATTTGAAGACTCCTTCTACAAGTTTTTTACCATTGAATTTTCAGCAAGCTCCAGGGAGCTTGAAGCCCTCATTGATCGAGGACATGGTTTGGTGTTTTTTCCAAAGAGAAGCTCAGGAAAGCTTATGGCCACATGTAGAAGAGGTCATGCCCGGATGAGCCATGATCCGTTTTCAGAGTTCTATTAGTCATTTTTGGGGTTTTTATGTGTTCTGATCTCAATGGTACAGTCTATTTTTCCATTGGAGTTGAGAAGCAGCTTGTAAAAGAACTTTTGACTAATTAATCCCAGAGAGCCAAGTCCATTGATGGAGTCTCAAGGAGATGTAGCCCGGAGGGGGGTGAACTCGTTTATCATGTTGTTCTTGTTGTGCGTTTGATGGTTTATTTGATGCAAGTTGTGTTGCTGTGTATTTATTTCAAGGTCATATTTAAACATCTAAAAGAACATTTCCTCACACATAAGCATTTACGAGAAGATACATAAACTTGGCACATAAGTTATTTCTTGCATATTTATACACATGAATCAAGGTCCTGTAAAGTTTATTTTTATGAAGTAGAGGGTGCTTGCATAGCATAACAAGTCAGCCTTCTATTTTCAGATCAGGTGGTATCAGAGCATAAGTTTGTTTTTCTCATGTGTTTTCCATTGATAGCTTGAGATTTAGCTATTGGTTTTTGTGCAAGTTTTGTGTTGAAGTTGGATATCTTACCAGGATGGAGGAAGCTTCAAGTATTGATAGTTCTCATACATTTTCATTATCTAAAGAAGAGTTGATAACTATGAGAGATTTGATGAAAGAGATGTGTGAAGACAGGAATAAGAACATTGCCCTTGAAGAGCAGTTGATGGCCATGAAGCAGGAGAAAGAACAGTTTCTTACAAGGTTGCATGAGATGGAGATTCAACTCCATGAGGCAAAGGAAACCCTTACCAAGTACATGCATGAACATAAGGTATGAAATGTTAGTTTATCTTCTAATTCCTCTAAAGATGAATGTTTTGGTGGTTTTGAGAGTCACACAAGGGGAATAGGGTCCAAGTTGATGTTTAAAATGGGCTATGAAGGTAGAGGTTTGGGTAAGCATGCACAAGGCATTGTTAAGCCTATTGTTGTTGAA
>ML809486.1:67852-81973 GCA_009831015.1 Picea engelmannii | reverse complement strand
TTGTAAAAGAAATTTTGACTAATTAATCCCAGAGAGCCAAGTCCATTGATGGAGGCTCAAGGAGATGTAGCCCGGAGGGGGGTGAACTCCTTTATCATGTTGTTCTTGTTGTGTGTTTGATGGTTTATTTGCTGCAAGTTGTGTTGTTGTGTATTTATTTCAAGTTCATATTTAAACATCTAAAATAAAATTTCCTCACACATAAGCATTTACAAGAAGATACATAAACTTGGCACATAAGTTATTTCTTGTATATTTATACACATGAAGCAAGGTCCTGTAAAGTTTATTTTTATGAAGTAGAGGGTGCTTGCATAGGATAACAAGTCAGCCTTCTATTTTCAGATCATAGAGAAACTAGGGAGTTGGTGATTCCTTCTAGTGGGTGCTAGAGAAACCAGAGAGTTGGTGCTCTCAACAAGTTGCATCTTGCCAAGCAGAGGTGGTAGCCTCAAAAGGATTTGGAGATCATAAGAATGATAATGTAAAGAATATAAAGATTATTTATCATATCAAGAAGAAGAGTTTTTTCCCTTTATGGGTTTCCTTAGGAAATATTTGTCTCTGTGTGTTTCATGTGTGTGATTGATGTGAATACTCTATTGCTTACTTCACTGAATTATTGTGATCATCATTGCATGTTTTGTAATGAGATTTAAAATGGGCATAATTGTTTAAGCATAGTAACAAATGATTCACCCCCCCCTCTCAGTTTTCCAACAATATTTCCACATGACAGAGTGTATTACAAAAATAAGTGGGCATAGTATTCTTTATAACTTTTCACAGTAAATAATCAACAAGACCCATGACTAAAAATGATCATGAACATCACCTTTATTAAATGTTGGGTTGGCCACCTCCACACTATTTTTCAAATACAAATTTCGATAAACAATCATAAACAGTGATGCGGTATAGAAGGACGAGCTGACCAAGTTTGAGGGTTTTGGCATAAAAGATACCTTTAACAACTTTGTACCACCATAAATTTCCACATTCACATTTACATGGCTGATACAAGGGCGTGGGCATGATAGCCATGAAAGCTATACAATAAAATGACAGGCAAAGGTTCCAAATAACTCACAGGTAATGAGCAGTGATAACATTCTTGTCGGACATAGAGGAATCACAAAAAGAAAACCAGAGGTAAGGTAGGCCCGAGAACTTCCCAAACAATACCCTTTTCCACAAGTAAAGCACGAAGCAGCTATAGACATTAAGAGATACCCATATCATTTTTAATGCGAACAATTTACATACAACTTCTAAGAGACCAAACTTCACCACTAATCCATACATAGTCGAAAGTTCCATAAAACTTTGGAAATGCACATTTAGTGAGAAAATTTAAGAGCTAACTCTTGAATTAATTAAAGAGAAGAGCGAAAAATTCATGGATGGAGCAACAAGAACCCTCATACCTGGGTGTAAAATTGCCAAGGGGAATCGAACAAGTCCGAACACCTCTTCCACGACCAAACAAAGGGGAGTAGCAGAAACCAACAAAAGACAAAATGTGAAATGACAAGGGTGGTGGCCTCAAGGTAGGTTAGAGCGATGTGAAATTACTACATGTCGTATCTACACTTACACCTTCAACCATAGCCAGTACAATAAATCTATCCATACATCACATAACCCATTAACAATTAATTTCAAGATTGATACACCACCACCATTTCCCTAAGTCTCAAACTTAAAAAATGTGCCAACCTATGTTTAAAACTCCAATGCGACATATATCAAAGCTTATTAGGGATACCATGTCCCAAGTTTTAAACTTCCAATTAAAACAATGTGCACAACCCTTGCAACATGAAATCAAGGTAATCACCACACCACATATCGCATACAACTTGAAACATGGAGTTTAGATATTTTATCAAACTAAATGCAACATAGTAACACTTGTGAGGGTTATATAAATACAACATCATTTCTCCTTTAGTCACATCGCCCATAACATCCCGTGATCAATTTTCGATGACAATTTAAAAGAAAATAAACTGTAGAGCTTGTATCACAACCAAGTCATAAGAACATAAAACATAAGTTTCATCTTTTTGTCATAGTCACACAGGAGTCCCACATATTAGTATATTATTAAATATAAATAAATAACAAGGCGTTGCAACCATTTGCAAGCAGGTACCCTACGTTTCACTTTTGTGCATCAACAAATTGGTGACTCCACAGGGAAATCAATTTCCAATAGATTAAGAACTCAGAATGTGCGGTTCACAGACCAGTGAAAATGTATCAAAGCATTATTGACAAGAATAGTTATGCAACAAGGGGATAAAGATGGTTTAAGTGAAATAATGAGACGAGATTTTGGGAATAACTCATGGAAAGTGTTACATATGAGGGGGTTTGGTCCTGTATGCATAAAATTCGATCAATACCTAGCACATAGTGTTTCTTCAGGTTTTAAGGAATTTTTTTTTGATATGCTCTTTTGAATCTCAGGATGGAGGAAAGAAAGGAACAACATAAAATATGGAAGAAGACCAAATCATCTATCCTACAACAATACTGAAAGCAAAAAGCAATTTCAATGATGTCTAAAAGGAGGACATTGTGACAATTGTGTATATCTTATTGTTTATTGATCAACAATACTTACATAATGACATTGTTGTGGAAAAACTGATCTTGTATTTATTTCTAATAATTATAAAAACAAGCTAAATAGAACAGAAAAAATGAAAGACAAAACTAAATAATCTAAAAACCCAATTTATTATTTATGTACAAAGGAAAGGGAAATCATTCTTGGAGTCAGGTAGGATGGAGTTTTGTATAGAGAAATTCATCATCTGTTTTGTATGGATGATTAATGAATTGAAATATGATGCATAAAGAGTCTTTATCACCCTTCCAACCAACAAATGCATGTAGCAAGATTAGTGGGCCTATCAAGATCCAAAAAAAGTGATTACCATCTTGCAGGACCTACCAACCAATAAGATGGGATTTCGGCTTGATATTGGAAACATGTGCATGATCAATAACATTAGAATGATGGTTATAAGTTTTGATAAAGAGGATGGAGTTAATGGGCTCTTTAAGCATTATAAGGTCATCATTTATGATCTCCTGATCAAGAAAAGAACGACCATGCATCGAGGGAGAAAATAAAGGATTCAAATGCATATGAATCCCTTTAAATTTATCATTATCAAAAGAAATCATGCATGAAAGGGAGATATGTATATGTTCATTGAATTCCTCATCCTCTTTGAATTGAAACAATGGGTTTGCGAGGGAATTCTGCAATTTCAAATCTTGATTATCCTTATGGGAATTTTCAGAAGGAGAATCAACATATGAATATATATGGCCCCTTGGATCTCCTCTTTCATTTTCTTCAGAATGGTCATGAGGAATATGATGGATAGTGCTATTGAAATCAAGAGAATCCTCCTTGTCAGATTCATCCATGAAGAGTACTTCATTAGACACAAGTTGATCTTGAGTAGTATATATTTTTAAAAGGTCATCATTAAAGGGGAAGACATCAAATATAGCATTGTTAGAAGTAGGATTAGTAGGCATACCAGGAAAATAATCCTTAATATCTTCTGTGAATATAGCACTACTAGATGTGTGATTGTCCTTTTGTAGACTCGTCATGATGAGAGAGGGATTTGTGTGATATTCATTTTTATCCTTTAAGAACAATCCATGGGTTAATTATTCACGAGGAGCATAGAAAAAGTTACATATTCCAGGAGGATCATGGATGCTTTCAGGGAGAAATTCAAAGTGATGAAAGATAGGCGGAGGAGGAAAGTCGATAAGAAACTTTACAAAAATTGAATCTCCTGTGAAAATTTGACTAGATACTATACGTCTAGACCAGTCTCTTGCTTTACCATGGAGGGAAAGTGGAAAAAAATCTATAGAAGTATGTATATCATAAACCCCAATAGATTGACAAAAGATAAGGAAATCATAAATATGGTTCTAAGAAGATTCCCATAAGTTACCCTCAAAATAAGGACAACTAACCATTTACAATGAGCTCAAATTAGATTTATACATGATCATGCAAGATAAGATTCGATAGACTCATGGAAAAAGGAAAAAATAAGATTATAAGCCTAAAAAAAAACAAAAACAATAAATAAATAATAAATACAAAATATTAAATACAAGAAACCAGGGAAACATGGATAATGTTTTTTTTTATTCCCTAGTATGGTCGCCAAATAAATGTTGAGGAAAAGGTATCAAATACCTTACTCAATCATTTTCAGATATTTCTTGACTAGGATAAGATAGTTGGGAATGTCACTCGGGGTTTATAGCCTCAAAACATTCACTCAATCCATAAGTATCAATTACAAAGGATCAAGGATGATTTTATGATTTATATTTGTAACAATGTAAAAATAAAAAATTAAACAAAGTTGGGTGAACGTATACATATTTTACATTGAAGTAAACATGGAGACAAAAGAGAAAGGAAGAACCGAGTCATGAAAACACATGAATGAGATAGAACAATAATCCGATTTTATTTCATTATGAGATACAAAATTGTATTTCCCTTTTAAAAACCCCTTCGAGGGTATGGACCAAAGTTAGATTTAGAACTCTCCGATGGGCACCATACAAAAATACCCTGACAATGAAATAAAACTGAAACTAATGATCTAGATCAACTTGCCACAAAATGTTGCCGCTTGACTCTACAAGATATTCTTTATCATCCATGAAAATTAATTCATAAACAAACAAGAATACACAGACTATCAAGGATAAATCAAACACCTTTAAAACAAGTTGCTAAAATGTATGATTCAATTTTGAATCATGTTGCCTTCAATAAGACCCTGTTGTCATCAAGAGGATTAGGTTTTCAAGTAAACTCAGAAATGAATGAAAACTAAAGCTATCTCAGAGAAAACCTTAGTGTTGTAGTTCCCCTTCTACTCTCCCCCCTTGTCTCTTCATCTCATTGAACCTTTATTCTTTCTCAATAAGTTAACATAGTTCAACTACTTTCTTTATTTAATCCAAATTAGCTTAACTAATTAGTTTGAGAGAAATAATTAATAATAATATATAACCAAGGGTCTAATTAATAATAACTAAATAGGTGGAACCCCTTGTGACTCCCATTATTTTATTTGATAATCATCGACTATAAAGTATAAAATTAATCACTTGAATCACATAACACCCTTGTAACTCCCATGCTCATCATTTAAATCGAATGTTAAATATCAACAAAAATTATGACCATATCCCACAATAATATATCCATCTTATCCTCAAAAAATGCCTAAATAAAATCTTGTTGTCCAAAAACTTGGTCAAAATAATGAAACACTGTCTTCATTACTAAACAACATAAAAATCATCAAAATCCATATTTGTTGTGTGAGGAATTTTGCCTCTTCTCATTGTTGTCCTTCGTAAGAACCCCAATCGTTACGACTACAAGTGAAGCAAAAAGTGCAATTTTTTTGTTTTTGTTTTAGGGAGGAAGGAAACAACAAAAAATAGTTGAACCACACAACCTGACGAGAAAAACAAGCTCGCAGATTAGGCAATAAACAACTATGAATCCATGCACTAGCACCATGAGAAATTGGGCGACACATGCATAAATCAAATATAGAAACGACGACCCACCAAACAAACGACACGACAACGCTTACAAGATAAGGACAACATCCACAACGAGAAGCATAGAATCCGACCAAGTTATCCTTTGCCTCTATCCAATAGGGCATGCCATGATCCCCTCATCAGAAGTCATGCCGTTCCCCAGTGATAGGCACGACAATAATCCCGACGCAACATAAACTATCTAGGCCAAGGACTCTAGGTGAATCCAACACGCTAGGATCCGAAATACTAACAAGAAGACTGCACCCACGCCCCAAGAAACAAGTCGACAAGATGCAATATGACTACCTTCAAAGGTGAAAGCGCAAGCTATTACATGACTTTTCCAACCACCAACCATTAACTGTTAAGCAAGATGTCTAAGTGTGAGGTAGTGAACTGTTACCAAGCTACTATAGTCATAAAAGTTAACATAAGGTGAACTAAGTTGGGCATTGAACAACAACAAGAAACACTGATTAACAATTACCCATTGTCCATTAAATTAAGAGAACTATTGATATACACTACTTATAAAACAAACGAATTTGTTGTCAAACTATCAAGTCTAATTAACAATTTAACATTATAAAAAAATATTAACAATATCCCTATATGACGTTATTAATATAACATTAACAACAATATTAATTTACCACACATTGTCTATTAAATGCCATTCGGTTGTCGTTCTTTATTCCATTAGATAAACACACTTCCCCTCAATTATATTTCAAATTACCAATAGGTATCTCTGTGTAATCAAATCACTACCGGCATGTCGGGTAAGACATTCAATATTAAATCACCACGGGAATGCGAATAAAGATGTTAATTATACACTATATAACCGTCGACTATTAATATGCATAACCCATATAAAAGGGCTGTCAATTTAATTATGATGACTGTCAACACTGTCACACAATCAAGCTGTCAATTTAAGATTACTGTCAATGTTGTCCTTAAACATTAAAATTTCCGAATAATAACATTTATTGTCATCATATTAAAACTGTCATAAAACGCAATTACCATAACATGTAAAATGTTGATTCTAAAATTACAAATCTATGAC
The DNA here is from genome assembly GCA_009831015.1 of Picea engelmannii. Lineage (NCBI taxonomy): Eukaryota > Viridiplantae > Streptophyta > Pinopsida > Pinales > Pinaceae > Picea > Picea engelmannii. Next base: position 75,267 of record ML809486.1, on the reverse strand, counting down.
ACACATCATACATCCCATGTTGTCGTTGAAATAAGGAAGGCAATGGTGAAATCGTTGGGCGAGTTATGACAAGGCTGAGTGGAAAGTGGTAAGGTTGTGTGTGAAATCGAGGCAGATTAATAATTTGCTAACCAACTGTCAAGAATATTAATGGCTATCAATATTATATCGCAGAGTATGATAACACTGCGTATTATATCGCTATCCTAAAAATCAATACATCTACTGTGACATCTAAACTATATCTCTATGCCACGTACTATCCTATCAATAGCCACCAATTTATTAATTACATTACGATGATAGTGTCATAAAATTTCCAGGCAACTGTCAGCTACTAAATACATCACGGTGATAGCCAAAAAAGGGTTGGGCTATATTTAAAAGGAAATGCAGATGAATATATAAAAACATGACACAAATAACACTGTCACCTAAGATTCAATCATCTATCAATTGCTGTCAGATAGTAATCTTGCATACAGTATAATTTAAATGCATCCAGAAAGAAAACGATGTCACTGAAGCTATAAATCCATTGTCAAAAGAATGTTAGAAAACGCAAGGGTAACAACAACGGGTTCGCTAGCATTCGATGTCCAACCAAAATGCAACCAAAATATGAAATACTCGTTGCTTAAACAAACATTGAATACACAGACATTCACCTATAGAGAAACGTGTTGTCTTTTATCCAGGAAATACATTACCCTAACTATTAAAAATTGCAGTTACCGTGCACTCAATTTATGTGAAATCGTAGTTAAAAAAATGTGTAAAAGATGAGGAAGGCACGCTTTCCAATTCATTGTATATACAAATTCGTAGTGAGAAAAACGTAGGTATATAAAAACTGTGCATGGTGCCAAAACCATGGATCAAAAATTGTGCAAAGCGATAATAAATTCGTGGTTTAATGAAACACAAGTATAAAATACAATTCAAAACGCAGAGTAAAAAAAATCGTTGTAGTTTATCATTGTGGACGCTCTGACATTAATAACACAACACCCAAGCACAAATTTACTGTGGTTTATCACAAAATCGTGGTCAGATAAAGGGGAAAAATTGTTGAGTTTAACATCACGTTTGTTGGGTTTCATCATTAAAAAAAACTGAGTTTTACCATCAAAAAAAGTTCACTGAGTTTAACCTCAAGATCGCAGTCAATAACAGGTAAGGAAACCGTTGCAAGGAAGATTCAACTCAGTCATAAGATATGAAAAAAACGTTGTCCAAAAAAGGGTAAAATAACAGTCTATAAATGTATAAACCAAGGGTAAAGTCACAAGGTAAAATTTGCCTTTAAAAAGTAATAATGTACAGAGGAAAATCACAGACCATATGTATTAAAAAATGTAGAGTCAGTTCGCTATCAGAGGTGATAATCGCAGAGTTAATTGGCAGACCAGATGTAGAAAAAATGCCCACACAATAAATTCGCCAGGAAATGTATCAACACAGACTTAAATTGCTAGGAAGGGTATTAAAAACATAGAGTTACTTCGCCAGGAAATGCATCAAAACGCAAAGATAAAAATGTAGAGGATCATAAGCAGTTTGTTGAGGGAAAGGATAAAAAATCGCAGAGGTAACCAATCGCAACAAGGCACAAGACAATCACTCAACTAGGATCAAGGAATAGGGGTAGACAACTGGGAAAACTATCCTTCACTCATCAACCACGCATAGAAAAGTAGGGCATTAGGATCTATAGGTCTATTAACACCGAAGTGACGACCACCGATCCAGCTCCTGGCCGACTACTCAGGCATGGAATAATGAACTAGGGATGATGCCGAAAAATAAAGTACAAACTCTTCAAGTAATCAATAAAACAAACAAAACATTCACAACAATCAAGGATCGGGGTCCAAGGAGATCGAATCGATGCAGTGAGCGTAAGGCTATGATGATTTTAAGTTTTCGATAAAAAAAAATGCTAAGTAAAACACTTTTCTTTACACAATAAAAGTACATAAATGAAAATGCAAGATCAATAGTAATCTACCATGAAAAATAAAAGCATGCGTACCGTAGCCCAAGGTGACAACTCCGAGTCATTGTCCCGCGTGCTCCGTTCAACTACCACTTGGCGACTGATGTGACTTCACTGGTACCTCCCAGCCTACGCTAGGGGTAATCTTCTTCCCCGTTAGCCCCCCGAGACGCAAAGGGGCCACACACTCTAAACCAAAGAACAACTAGCAACCATCTCGCCTCGAAAGGTCAAGCTACCACTCGTACCCGAGTTGGGTATCCCAACTCCCACAAGATAAGTCAGTCAAGTCAAAAATTCTACAGCGTAATGTTACACATGAAAGAAGAGATCCATACTCCTCCTCCTCCATCCTTTTTATAGAGTTTCTAAGTGTTTTCTTTCCCATTTTCCCATTTAATTTATTTTTCATTAATTTAATTTAGAAAAAAATCCATCGTACACATGTTGCCCATCCCCTTAGTTGCACTAGAAATTAATTTTATTAATTATTTAATTACCCGTATTTACCTCACCCACCTAAAAGCATTCCTATAATCGCTCCTAGGTGTCCCCATATTCCCTTACATGTTTTAATGACTTACGCCCTTACTAAATTCCTAGTTGAGTTCAATTTAGAAAGTTCTTAAAGGTAAGATTCCTTACTAAGTCAGTCATTCTGCTTTTCCCTTATGTTTCCCTTTTTCTTTATGTTTCCGCTTTTCCCCTTAGTTTCCTAATTCTTTTAAGTTTCGCTCTCCCTGTTTATCTAAAACTCAAATTAGCAAGTGTAGAAAATTACCTTTTTTCTCCTTTTCTTTTTAATTAATAAATTTTAATTAGCACATGTAACAAAACAATCAATTCCCTTTTAAAATTTTAATCCCTCAATATAATTTGATTTTAATAAATTAATTTAATTTCTTACCCCCTTCTCGTCACATGTTTAATTATGATTTTTTTTTTTTTTTTTTTGCACAAGTATTACTTAGACCTAGATTTTAATTTCCTAGGTTGGGCGACATTTTTATTAGGGAAAATGTTTTTAAATCTTTCTTGTCACATCATTCATTCTAAGGCCATCTAGGTTTATTCACTTATTATTTAACAACGCGACGTGCCCTTCAGGATGCACTAGGTGCTCCAAGGGTACCACTCGCCTCATTCCATTTCTCTTGTGCGATGTGCCCTTCAGGATGCACTAGTGCTCCAAGGGTGCCACTCGCCTCTTTCCATTTTTCTTGAGCGACGTGCCCTTCAGGATGCACTACGTGCTCCAAGGATGCCACTCGCCTTTTTCCATTTTTCTTGTGCAACGTGCCCTTCAGGATGCACTATGTGCTCCAAGGGTGCCACTCGCCTCTTGACTAACTTGGTAGACATCAAAAACCCATGGATTCAATACTACGCCAGGTGATCTTGTGGGAGACTAAGGGCCTCTAAGGAATAATGTCCCTCCCTTATTGTGCACCCCTTAGAATCATCGTGAGCGACTATCATTGTCTTCCCTCACGATATTGTGGGTCTTCTCGAACTAGGTAATTGTTAACCTATAGTTCGAGCCAACGGGAGTGCTAGTAGGCTGTGGTAGCGCTATTGTCCACACCTCTCCCTCAATGTCTCTGGTTATCATGCATGACCCCTCCAATCCACATGTGAGTCTGGTTGTCAAGCTATTGTCATCCTGTATCATCAATGAATCATGTTAGAAATAAAATCAATCATCATAACATCTAATCAGATGTGCATATGCCATATCAACAATAATCAAAACCCAATAGTTCACTCCCTGACTTGATCTAGATTCCAAGGGGTTTCATCGATGCCTCTTCATCCTCGAGGTCCCAAGTCCTACACACTCAGGAGAACCCAGTCAATAGAACCTGTTTATGTAAACATACAAAATAACATATCCATAATGCCTCATAATAATAATCAAACGACCAATAGTATAATAATATGGATCACTTTCAAGCAAGTGTCCTCAAAGAATAAGTTTTCTTAGTGCGCACAAGAGCGAGATGTTACATACACCCCCTCTTGGTCTAAACTTTGTCGCGAAGTTTCACAGTATATAAGTGTTGAAATAATGTGTATCATAGTATCATAAGTCTATCTATCAAACAAAAATGGAAACTGATGGCACATATCATATGCATCCTCCTAGGTCGTCGAGTGCAGACTATAGTAGTCCCACTGGACCTTGACCTGATGTATTGTTCGATGCCATAGCTATAAAATGCGATGATACAGGATGTGAATTGGCTCAGTCATGAGCGCCCCCTCATACGATACCTGCAAGGAACTCATGTAAATAACATGTGTAGGATCACTAATATAATGTCTCAAAATAGATACATGAAAAACATCGTGCATACGCCTCAAAGAATTAGGCAAGCCTAGTTTATAGGCCACAGGCCCCTTTCTCTCCACAATATCGAAAGGTCCCACGAACCTAGGAGAGAGTTTATCTCCCTTTCCTAACTTGATCGAACTCTTATGCGGTTTTACCTGCAAGAAGACTCGATCGCCTACTTCGTAATTACAGTCGACATGACGCACATCAACATAACTCTTATGTCGATCCTACACTTCTTTTATCCTTTGTCTTATTGTTTTCATTTGATCTTCCATTTCTTGGATCACTTCTGGTCCCACTAGGACCCTATCCTCAAGCCGATCCCAACTCAAAGGAATCTAACACAATCGCCCATAAAGAAACTCAAAAGGCACCATCTTAATGGTGCTTTGGTAACTGTTGTTATATGCGAATACCACCAGTGGGAATAATTATTCCCAGTTCTTCTGTTGGTCCATCACGTACATGTACAACATGTATTCCAAGATATGGTTTGTTCATTCGGGTTGACCGCCAGTTTCCGGGTGATATGCAGTACTAAAGTTAAGTTAGGTCCCCAAGGCCTCTTGGAAACTAGTCCAAAATAATCCAGTAAACATCGATCCTTGATCGGATATAATCCTCTTAGGTACGCCATGCAACCTCACAATCTCACTAATGAAAAATCTAGCTATGTCAGGTGCCTCGTACGTCGTACGCACACGAATAAAATGAGCACTCTTCGTCAGAGTGTCGACTACCACAAAAATTGAGTCGTGTCTCTTTATATCCAGTGGAAATCCAACAATAAAATCCATCGAAATAACCTACCATTTCGATTCAGGAATATCGAGTGGCTGTACTAATCCTGCTAGATGTCTATGTTCAACCTTTACCTGCTGACATTCTAGACATATGGCCACATAGTTGACTATATTTGCCTTCAGTCCTTTCTAGAAGAATAAGGGTTTAAGGTATGCCCTCATCTTCGTGACTCCCAGGTGATCCATGTACACTACTCTGTGAGCCTCGCTTAGGATCAAACTCCTCAACTCATCATTCAGTGGTACATAAATCCAATTCTTAAACCTCAATAATCCATCTTCGTCAAACGTAAGTCCTTCAAATATTGGTACTATCATTGTGTTTTGTAAGATAAAATCCTTGATCTCTTTGTACCAGTCATCATCGTGCTGTAAAGTTATAATCTTTTCACGTAGATTCACCTGAAGTGGAAATACCGACAAGATGTGTGGTCTCTGACTTAATGCATCTTGAAGTCATAATCGCTAAGCAATTCCGACCAATGCCATTGTCACACGTTCAGGTCACTTTGCGTAAATATGTGTTGTAGTCCACAATGGTCCATTTTTAGTTCAAATTTTTGTCCAATAAGGTAGTGTCTCCAAACCTTCAAGGCATATACAATGGCTAACAACTCCAAATCATGTGTCGCATAGTTCTCCTCATGCCTTCTCAATTTCCTTGAGATGTAAGTGATCATTCGATCGTCTTGCATCAAGACTCTGCCTAAGCCTTCCTTGGATGCGTCAGTGCATACCAAGAAGTCCGTGTCCATGTCAGGGAAATTTAGTATCATTGTTGTTGTCAACAGCTCTTTGAGCCTCCATATTTATTCCACTCATTTCTCGGTCCAAAAAAATTTCTTTCTCTTCTTTTGCAATTCCATGATCAAATTTGCTATCTTCGAAAATCCCTCGATGAACCGTCGATAATATCGTGCTAAACCCATGAATCTACACACTTCCAGGACATTCATTGGTGCATGCCATTCCATAATAGCCTCAACCTTTGCTGGATCCACGACAATACCCTCGTCGGAGATGACATGCCCTAAGTAGTGAATCTTCGATTGATAAAAATGAGCATTTGGACAATTTCCCATAAAATTTGTGCTCTCGCAGACACTGTAGTACCAAGCACAAGTTCTCGTCATGCTCCTCCATCTTCCGAGAGTAAATCAAAGTATCGTCAATGAATACTTGGACGAACTTGTCCAAGTACTCACGGAAAACCCCATTCATCAAACTCATAAATACCCTTGGGGCATTTGTGAGTCCAAACGGTAAAACAATAAACTCATAATGTCCAAACCTCGCCTTAAAGATGGTCTTATGGATGTCATCCTCCTTGATCCTTAACTAGTGATACCCTGATCGCAAATTGATCTTTAGAAACACCGTTGCACCCTTCATCTGATTGAACAGATCATCAATCCTCGACAATGGATACTGATTCTTGATCGTTGCCTTGTTCAATTGAAGGTAGTCAATGAAGAGTCTCCACGACCCATCCTTCTTTCATATGAAAATAACAGGCACACCCCACAATGACACGCTTGGACGTATAAGTCCCAGGTCCAACAACTCCTTCAGTTCAATTCTCAACTCTTGTAACTCTGGGGTTGACATACGATAAGGCGTTCTCTCTATTGGTTCAGTCCCCAATTTTAGGTCTATGGTAAATTCCAATTCCCTCTCCGGTGGCATTGCAAATAACTCCTCTGGGAAGACATCTGCAAACTCTCTCACCATAGGAAGGTGTTCTAGACCTTCCGCTACTCCCTTCTTGTTTAACGCAAGGATCACATAAATCTTACATCCCTTGCGCATGCTCTTCCGTAGCTACAAGGAAGAGATGAACCTCAAGGAAACTCCCTTGTTTTGTCCCACAATTACGCATCTTTTCCCTCATCATCGACCAAGATCAACCATTTTGTATTACACTTGAGTATCGCCTCATGTGATTCCAACGAGTCCATACCGATCACGTGTCATAAGATCCTAATATCATGACGTACAGGTTGGCTTTGGTGAAAAACTCTCCCAGGTTAAGGGTACAGCCCGTAACCTTTCCTGCAACCTTTTGTTTGGGGGTAAAGCTGGGTAACACTTTTGCTTGTTTTATGAATAAAAAAATTGTATTTTCACAAGTTCTTCAACTTCTGGCATACAAAAGTATTTTTTTTATTTAGAATTTCACTTTACAGTAAAAACAAAACTTGTAAATAATTTTTTTATCTTTCCAATGACTATTTTTTAATTTTTTTTTATCAAGATTTGATATGTCAATTTGACA
>ML809486.1:52777-67209 GCA_009831015.1 Picea engelmannii | reverse complement strand
GTTTTCCACAACAATGTATCTGTTATTAAAATTATGTTTTTAAAAAATGAAATATACAACAACAATCTACAGAGACTCTATTTTATTATGACTATAATTTTGAATCTAATGGATGAATATTATAATTTCTAGAATTTTTTTAAGTTGACCAAGTTGAAAACGTTGCATGTTTTAAACATGTGTTTTTCTACAACATGTATCTATATTAATTTTTACTTAAAAGTAAAATCTAAAAATACCCTTTTGACGAGAACATTTTAACAATTATGAATATAATTTTTCCATAATTTTCCGTTGTGTATTTTTAGAGATACGGTTTTTTCATTTCACCGAATCATAATCTCACCTAAAAATATTATGCAATGATTTTTTTATAAAATTAAATAAAATTAGATAAAAACAATGAAAATGAAAACAAATTATACCCAATGAAAGTAGATTCAATTTAAAAAATGTTGGTATCAATTCTCAAACTAAATTCCGAGTATTTGTAGGAGTCCACTACCTCCAAAGATGAACTAAGATGGAGAGAATTTGCAGTTTCCTGCAAACAGTCTCATTTTCAAGTTTTCGGTCGAAATATTCTTTCGGCCGAAACCTATTTTTTAACGGAATCTGTTAAAAATAAACGTTTCGGCCGAAAATTATTTCGGCCGAAATATTCTTACCACGGGAAAATAATTCATCCAAAAAACATTGTACACGAATTTTGAGGGCACCGTTAAATTTGACGTGAAAATTTTCGGCCGAAAGTAATATTTGTTCGGCCGAAAAATTGCCGCTAGAAATTTTGGAGACCCGATTGTCACGAAAGTGTTACCCAGATTCATGATTTTACCCTTGGCTCCCGAATCCATCTCTACAAAGCTAAACTAATCATGTTCAATTTCCTTTACCTTAATCCTCTTTAGCGCTGCACCATAAATGAAACTCTCGGTAGCACCGATATCTATCAGGGTTTGGTCAGCAACAATACCTGAAATATTGAGCATAGTTGATTGGTGCTCTACCTGGCGGTTATTCACCACTGCATGAATCCGATGGGCCTTGCCCAAATCTCCCACGGTAGTGGGTCCAGCTGATCAACATGATCTAGTCCTCTCCACTGGGCAGTCACACTAGTAGTGTGGCTCCCCACAAGTCCACCAACCCTTCTTCGGTCCAGTACTCATGGTACCTGAAGTAGAAGTTGACGGCCCACCGGCCTGAATCCTGGTCTGTTCTGCTGAATAGGCCTAAACTATTGTTTTTGTGGTCGACACTACTGCTGATGTTGTGGTCCCCGATAAGGAGTCCATTGCTGAGGCATTGGTCGCTGAGGTGTAGTGAAAGTGGATCCTCTCTTGAAGCCACGATATCCCGACGCCTGTCTAGTTGGTGTTTGATGTTGCTATGCACCAAATGACATCCACCCTGTTGGTCTCACTGGAGTCCTACTCTGACCCCCGCTGATAAGATCCTCCTCTGCTATGAGGGCCTTCTGGATGACATCATGCAAGGTATGAGGCATCAGAATCCTAACCTTTCCACGTATGCTGACGTTAAGGCCAAATAAAAATATGTTGACCTTAAGTTTCTCAGTATTAAGGTGCAGAGCATATCGAAGAAACTCCATAAAATGGACCTTGTACTCGGGAACTGTATGACCGCCTTGTCGTAAGGTGTTGAACTTGTTGAGATGGCACTCAATGAATTCCTCTGATAGGTACCTCTCTTGGAGCTATTCCTCAAACAGTTCCTATGAAACATCTTCGAAAACCATGTTCAATTGTGGTAGGAGCGTCTTCCACCATAGAAGAGTGCTCCCCTTTAGCTGAAAGACCGCCATGCTAACCTTCATGTTGGAGGTATAGTCATGAAGTAAAAATCACATTTCCATATTCTCCAACCATACCTCGACAGCTGCGTCGTCTAGGGCACCAAAGAAGTTGGGAAATTTGACCTTCTCGAGTTCATGGTGAATGCTACTAGTATCAACCAGAGCATGCAGTGGACCCTCAGGGGGTGCAGGCACCCTGGCCTCATCTTTGTCTAAGCGGTTGATCAATGCCTTAGACATCTGTTGAAAAGACCTCATCATCCCAACCACATCACCCATCGCTATCTTCTCCTTCCTGACAACCTGTTCGTCTCCCTGAGGGTTAGACCCCTCAGGCGTGGATGCTTCTGGAGGCGTCACGCCTCCTCCCCTAGCACCCCGTCATTTTCCTCTACGATGTCCTCTAACCATTATTACCTGCATGAATATAAGTCAACTTAATTAGCAACATTATAATCAAATATTATATCAGCAAAATCTGTAGTGTTCCCAAGTCGCGGGTTGAACCCGCTATGATACCATATGTAAGAACCCCAATCATTACGACTACAAGTGAAGCATAAAATGCATTTTTTTGTTTTGTTTTAGGCACGAAGGAAACAATGAAAAACAATTGAACCACACAACTTGATGATGAACACAAGCATGCAGATCAGGAAACAAACAACTATGACTCCACGCATTAGCACCAAGGTCAACTGGCCGACACATGCGTAAATCAAAGATAAAAATGAATACCCACCGAACACATGACACGACAACGCTTACAATCTAAGGACAACATCCAAAATGAGAAGCACAGACTCCAACCAAGTTATCCTTCACCTCTATCCAATAGGGAGCACTATGATCCCCTCATCAAGAATCATGTCATCCCCCGCTGATAGGCGCGACAATAATCTTGGCATAACATAAACTATCTGGACCAAGGACTCTAGGTGAATCCAATGCGCTAGGAGACGAAATACTAACAAGAAGACTGGACCCACGCCCCAAGCAACAGGTCGACAAGATGCAAGATGACGACCTTCAAAGGTGAAAGCACAAGCTATTACACGAATTTTCCAACCACTAACCATTAATTGTTAAGCAAGATGTCTAAGTGCGAGGTATTGAACAATTACCAAGATACTATGGTCATAAAATTTAACACAAGGTGAACTAAATTGGGCATTGAACAACAACAAGAAATGTTGATTAACAATTACCCACTGTCCATTAAATTAAGAGAAATACTGATCTACGTTGCTTATAAAACAAACAACTTTGTTATCAAACTATCAAGTCTAATTAACAATTTAACAATATAAAACAATATTAAAAATACCCATATATGACGCTATTAATATAACACTAACAAAAATATTAATTTACCCCACGATGTCTATTAAATGCCATTCGGTTGGCGTTCTTTATTCCATTAGATAAACACACTGCCCTTCAATTATATTTTAAATTAGCAGGAGATATCTCTGTGTAATCAAATCACTATCGGCATGCTAGGTAAGACATTCAATATTAAATCGCCACGGGAATGCGAATAAAGATGTTCATTATACACTATATAACTGCCAACTATTATTATGCATAACCCATATAAAAGGGTTGTGAATTTAATTATGATAACTATCAACATTGTCACACAATCAAGCTATCAATTTAAGATTATTGTCAACGTTGTCCTTAAACATTAAAATTGTTGAATAATAACATTTATTATCATCATATTAAAACTGTCATAAAACACAATTACCATTACATGTAAAACGTTGTTTCTAAAATTACAAATCTCTGACACACATCATACATCCCACGCTGTTGCTGAACTAAGGTAGGCAATGCTGAAATCGTTGGGCAAGTTATGACAAGGCTGAGTGGAAAGTGGTAAGGTTGTGTGTGAAATCGAGGCAGAGTAATAATTTGCTAACCAACTGTCAAGAATATTAATGGCTATCGATATTATATAGCAAAGTATGATAACACTACGTATTATATCTCTATCCGAAAAATCAATACATCTACTATGACATCCAAACTATATCTCTATGCCACGTACTATCCTATCAATAACCATCAATTTATTAATTACATTACGGTGATAGCATCATAAAATCGCCAGGTAACTGTCAACTATTAAATACATCATGGTGATAGCCAAAAAGGGGATGGGCTATATTTAAAAGGAAATGCATATGAATAAATAAAAACATGGCATAAATAACGTTGTCACCTAAGAGTCAATCAACTATCAATCGGTGTCAGATAGTAATCTTGCATTCAGTATAATTTAAATGCAGCCAGAAAGCAAACGATGTCACTGAAGGTATAAATCCACTGTCAAAAGAATGTTAGAAAACGCAGGGGTAAAAACAACGGGTTCACTGGCATTCGGGGTTCAACCAAAACACAGCCAAAAGATGAAATACTCGTTGCTTAAAAAAATGTTGAATACACATACATTCACTTATAGAGAAACGTGTTGTTTTTTATCCAGGAAATACATTACCCTAACTATTAAAAATCCCAGCCACTGTGCACTCAATGTATGTGAAATCACAGTAAAAAAAATGTGTAATAGCTGAGGAAGGCACATTGTCCAATTCATTGTATATACAAATTCGTAGTGAGAAAAACACAGGTATATAAAAACTGTGCATGGTGCCAAAACCGTGGATCAGAAATTGTGCAAAGCGACAATAAAATCATGGTTTAATGAAACACAGGTATAAAATACAATTCAAAATGAAGAGTAAAATAAATCGTTGTGGTTTATCATTGTGGATGATCTGACACTAATAACACAACACCCAGACACAAATTTACTGTGGTTTATCACAAAATTGTGGTCAGATAAAGGGGAAAAATCGTTGAGTTTAACATCACATTTGATGAGTTTCATCAATAAAAAAAACCCGAGTTTTACCATAAAAAAATAGTTCGTTGAGTTTAACCTCAAGATCACAGTCAATAACAGGTAAGGAAACCACTTCCAGGAAAATTCAACTCAGTCATAAGATATTAAAAAAATGTTGTCCAAAGAAGGGTAAAATAACAGTCTATAAATGTATAAACCAAGGGTAAAGTCGTAGGGTAAAATTCGCCATTAAAAAGTAATAATTTACAGAGGAAAATGGCAGACCATATGTATTAAAAATCGTAGATTCAATTCACCATCAGAGGTGATAATCGTAGAGTTAATTGGCAGACCAGATGTAAAAAAAAAAACCACACAGTAAATTCTCCAGGAAATGTATCAACGCAGACTTAAATTGCCAGGAAGGGTATTAAAAACACAGAGTTACTTCGCCAGGAAATGCATCAAAACATAGAGATCAAAACATAGATGATCATAAGCAGTTCACTGAGGGAAAGGATAAAAAATTGCAGAGGTAATCAATCGCAACAAGGTTCAAGACAATCAATCAACAGGGGTAGACAGCTGGGCAAACTATCCTTCGCTCATCATCCATGCATAAAAAAGTGGGGCATTAGGATCTATAGGTCTATTAACACACCGAAGTGACGGTCGTTGATCTAGCTACTAGCCGACTGCTCAGGCATGGACTGGTGAACTAGGGATGAGATCGAAAGATAAAGCACAAACTCTTCAAATAATCAATCAAACAAATAGAACAGTCACAACAATCAAGGATCGATGGCCAAGGAGATATAATCGATGCAGTGAGCGTAAAGCTATGATGATTTTAAGCTCTCAATAAAACAAAAATTCTAAGTAAAACACTTTTCTTTACACAATAAAAGTACAGAAATGAAATCCCAAGATCAATAGTAATCTACCATGCAAAATAAAAGCATGTGTATTGTAGCCCAAGGTGAGAGCTCTAATTCGTTGTCCCACGTGCTCCATGCAGCTCCCGCTTGCCCACCGATGTGAATTCACTGGTACTTCCTAGCCTACGCTAGGGGTACTCTTCTTCCCCCTTAGCCCCCGATCCGCAAAGGGGCGACACACTCTAAACCAAATTAGAACAACTAACAACTAGTTCGCCTCGAAAGGTTGAGCTACCACTTGTACCCCAGATGGGTATCCCAACTCCCACAAGATAAGTCAGTCAAGTCAAAATATTTTCAATATAACATTATGCATGAAAGGATATATCCATACTCCTTCTCCTCCATCCTTTTTATAGAGTTTCTAAGTGATTTCTTTCCCAATTTCCCATTTAATTTATTTTTCATTAATTTAATTCGGAAAAACTTCCCCCATACACATGTCACCCATCCCCTTAGTTGCACCATAAATTAATTTCATTAATTATTTAATTACCCCTATTTCCCTCACCCACCTAAAAGCATTCCTAGAATCGCTCCTAGGTGTCCCCATATTCCCTTACACGTTTTAATGACTTACACCCTTACTAAATTCCTAGTTGAGTTCAATTTAGAAAGTTCTTATAGGCAAGATTCCTTACTAAGTTTGTCATTCTGATTTTTCCTTATGTTTCCCTTTTTATTTATGTTTCCCCTTTTTATTTATGTTTCCCCTTTTTCCCTTAGTTTCATAATTCTTTTAAGCTTCCCTCCTTTCCCTTTTTATCTAAAACTCAAATTAGCAAGTGTAGAAAATTAATTGCCTTTTAAAATTTTAATCCCTCAATATAATTTGATTTTAATAAATTAATTGAATTGCTTACCCCCTTCTCGTCACATGTTTAACTATGATATTTTTTTTTTTTGGCACAAGTATTACTTAGACCTAGATTTTAGTTTCCTAGGTTGGGCGACATTTTTATTAGGGAAAATGTTTTTAAATCTTTCTTATCACATCATTCGTTCTAATTCCATCTAGGTTTATTCACTTATTAGTTAACAACGCGACGTGCCCTTTAGGACGCACTAGGTGCTCCAAGGGTGCCACTTGCCTCATTCTGTTTTCCTTGTGCGACGTTCCCTTCAGGATGCACTACATGCTCCAAGGGTGCCACTCGCCTCTTTCCATTTTTCTTTCATGAAGTTCCCTTCAGTATGCACTACGTTCTCCAAGGGTGCCACTCGCCTCTTTCCATTTTTCTTGCGCGACGTGCCCTTTAGGATGCACTACGTGCTTGAAGGGTGCCACTCGCCTCTTGACTGACTTGGTAGACATAAAAAACCCCTAGAGTCAATACTCCGCTAGGTGATTTTGTGGGAGACTAAGGTCCTCTAAGGAATAAGGCCACTGCCTTATTGCACAACCCTTATAATCATCGTGAGAAAATGTCACAGTCTGCCCTCGTGACATCGTGGCTTACAGTTCGAGCCACGAAAAAAGTGCTAGTAGGTTGTGGCAGGGTTATTGTCCACACCTCTCCCTCTACATCTCTTGTTATCATGCGTGACCCCTCTACTCCACATGTGAGTCTGGTCGACAAGCTATCGTCAGCCTGCATCATCAACGAATCATGTCATAAATAAAATCAATCATCATAACATCTAATCAGATGTGCATATGTCATATCAACAATAATTAAAACCCAATAGTCCACTCCCTGACTCGATCCAGAGTCCAAGGGGTTTCATAGATGCCTCTGCATCCTCAAGGTTCCAAGTCCTGCACACTCAGGAGAACCCAGTCAATAGCACCTGTTTATGTAAACACACAAAATAACATATCCATAATGCCTCATAATCATAATCAAATGACCAATAGTATAATAATATGGATCACTTGCAAGAAAGTGTCCTCAAAGAATAAGTTCACTCAGTGCACACAAGAGCGAGATGTTACATCCTCTCTTAACTTTTCTATGACAGCCTTTGGTTGGTTAGACCCTCGGGGCTGCATTGATAAGTGTGGAGGAAAAAGAATGCCAGGGAAATTCTGAGGAGGTTGAAGTGGGGGTCTTTCAGGTCGGGGGTCCATGAACCATGGCCAACCAAATTAAAAAACCCGTCTAGAAAACATTTTTTTAACTCTTATGGATCAACATTGAAGTGAATAGAAAACCAAGGCCTTCTATGGCCTCACTTCCAATTACCTATGCCTTTGTTATTCCGACCATTACTACCCCTGCTAAAAAACTCACTGTGTAACAATATTTAATCAGTCATGAAAAGTTCTTAATAACCCATACATGAAAATCCACTTAAATAAATTAAGAGTTGGCTCCATTATTTACTACATGACACATGCAATCCATCCATAAAACTTTCATTTATTGATTGCCACATGAACATGCAGTTGATAGGATCAGAGGGAGAATGGGGGGTTTGTATTGTACGTAAAATGATATCATGGAGGGGGAAAGATACATGTATATTGTCCAACAATCAATAAAACAATTAATTGTGTATATAAATAGCTCTGAAAACACCAATCATCAATCCACCTTTACATCATTTCTCTTATTTTCATACACACTTTTCCTTAAAAATGAATAACAATAGAACATGGAGTGTAGAAGTGTAAGTGGGATAATGAGGGGAGTGTAGCATGCATAAAGTGATATAATGGAAGGGACTCCAATGGATAATGTTCTATAATCATCCATACCAAAAAATATCATCTTCAAAAATTAAATTTCCAAACCCTTTACTATTTCAAAACTGAAATTCAACACTCTGTTTCCAAAATCCCGAATTGGTGTTTTACTTCAAGGTTGGTCATTTTGCATTTAGAAATTGCATTTCATAGAAATAATTTCATAATTTAGTGCCCAAGAAACATTCAACAGTAATAACACATCTCACACACAACAGAGTCAAGGAGACACGACATTCCAACAATCAGTACCAACATTCCAAGAATAGACAGACTAAGGTCCACAACATTACCATCGGTATTATTTTAACTACTACAAGATTTTACGAAGTGGACTCAAAAGGGGTCCCTATGTGTAACACAATTCCAAACTGAGACTTCAAATAACAATGCTTCCAAAGTTCCCTTTCATTCTGGTTTGCAAAACTCATTCAACACATATATAATTCATCCACAAAGGTATTATTTTCATATAAAATTGAACACATAGTAGGTCGTATCCGTTAAACAATGATTTTTCAATGTTGCCATCACCCCTATATTTCCACATGACAGACTGTATTACAAAAACAAGTGGGCTTAACATTCTTTCTAACTTCGCACAATAAATAATCAACAAGACCAATGACTAAAAATGAGCACGAACAACGCCTTTATTAAATGTTGGGTTGACCACCTCCACGCCGTTTTTAAAATACAAGGTTCGATAAACAATCATCAACAATGATGTAGTATAGGAGGACGAGCTAACCAAGTTTGAGGGTTTTGGCTCAAAAGATACCTTTAACAACTTAGTACCACCATAAATTTCCACATTCTCTTTTACAGAGCTGATACAAGGGCGTGAGCATGATAGCCATGAAAGCTATACAATCAAATGATAGGCAAAGGTTCCAAATAACCCACAGGTAATGAGCAGTGATAACATTCTTATTAGACAGAGAGGAATCACAAAAAGAAAACCAAAGGCAAGATAGGCTTGATAACTTCCCAAATAATACCCTTTTCCACAAGTAAAGCATGAAGTTACTACAAACAATAAGAGATACCCATATCATTTTTAATGCGAACAATTTACATACAACATCATTGAGACCAAACTTCACCAATAATCTATACACAGTCGAAAATCCCATAAAACTTTGGAAATGCACAATCAGTGAGCAAATTTAAGAGCCAACTCTTGACTTAAGTAAAGAGTAGAGAAAAAACTTCATGGATGGAGCAGCAAGAACCCTCATACATGGGTGTAAAATTTACAAGGGGAATCAACCAAGTCTAAACACCTCTTCCATGGCTGAACAAAGTGGAGTAGAAAAAACCAACAAAAGACCAAATGTGAAATGGCAAGGGTGGCAGGATCGAGGTAGGTTAGAGCGATGTGCAATTACGGCACGTTGTATCTACACTTACACCTTCGACCATAGCCAGTACGAGAAAGCTATCCATACAGTGCATAACCCATTAACAATTAATTGCAAGCTTGATACACCACCATTTCCCTAAGTATCAAACGTAACAAATGCACCAACCTTTGTTTAAAACTCCAATGAGACATATATCAAATCTTGTTAGGGATACCATATCCCAAATTTTAAACTTCTAATTTAAACAATGTGCACAACCCTTGTAACATGAAATCAAGGTAATCACCACACCATATATCACATACCACTTGAAACATGGAGTTTATATCTTTTATCAAACTAAATGCAACATAGTAACACTTGTGAGGGTTATATAAAGACAACATCATTTCTCCTTTAGTCACATCGCCCATAACTTTCTGTGATCAATTTCTGACGGTGAATTAAAAGCAAAGAAACTGTAGATCTCATATCACAACCAAGTCATAAGCACATAAAACATAAGTGTCATCTTTCTGTAATAGTCACACAGAGGTCCCACCTATTATTATATTATTAAATATAAATAAATAGCAAGGTGTTGCAACCATTTGCAAGAAGGTACCCTACGTTGCACGTTTGGGCGTCAACAGGTGGTACAACACATCCTTCCATAATTCATCAAAAATGTCCCCATTTATGGCACTTTATGGATATCATCCTCCATCCATCATACCACCCTTGAAAGGGAGTGAAAAGGTTCAAGTAGTGGAGGACCACATAGGGCACCAACAAGAGGTTCTCAAACTATTGAATGACAACTTGGTTACAACAGACAATATGATGAAACAAAAAGTAGATCAACATTGTAGTGAAAGATAATTTGAAGTGAAGAATTGGGTATTTCTTAGGCTACAACCATATAAAAAAATGTCCCTCAAGCAACAAACGAAGAAAAATAAATTAGCACCCAAATATTATGGGACCTATAAGGTGTTGTAGAGGATTGGAAGTATGGATTACAAATTGGAGCTGCCGCCATATTCATGTGTGCATCTAGACTTCCATGTTTCTTGATTAAATAAGGTAATCGGTGACAAGATACCAGTCCAAACTATTTTACCAGATATTAACAAAGAAGGAAAATCATACTAGAACTAGAAACAATCCTTGAAACAAGGATTAAGAAGCTGTGTAATTGAGTAATTACTGAGTACCACATTTTAACAACCCAATTTTATTAATTGTTTATCATAGTTTTTTATTTAAATTTAATTAATTATTAAAATAAAATAAATTAGTCTTTTTATTATTTCATTATTAAAAGGTAGGTGAATTGATTAATGGGGGGATAAGCCTATTGGGGAATTAATGGGGGGGGTAAGGTTGTTGGGGAATTAATGAGGGGTATTGAGAGAGGAGGATAAGGAAGAGGGGTAGGACTTGTAAGACAGGGTCTTTTGTTTTGCTGGAAAATTGGAGAAGCGAAAGGAAGAATAAATTTTGAAGGAGATAGGGAAGAAGGAGGAAATTGGAAGAACAATTGTTTTGGGGAACTCTCACAGGGCATTGTTGTTGTTGGGAACTTTGGGCTCAGGGGCCAGGAAACTGCAGGGATTCCTAGATCTAGGGAGCTGAAGAGGTTGTTCCTAGTTGGCTGGGAGATTAATATTCAGTTGGGCAGTTTGGGAAAGCACATGAACAAGTGAACCAGGGGATGAATCAACCAACCTGCAGGTTGAGGTATGTATTTTACCAGTTGATTTTTTATCATTATGATGTTGTTATTATTATGTTGTTTCTATTTTTATTATTCTTTTATCATTATTATGTTGTTATTGTTTATTCCTGGTATAAGAAAATCATGAAAGAAATTATAAACTAAATTTTAGTCATTAAAGTAGGAGATTATAGAAAATATTTATTTATTTGAGTCCTGCGAAATAGGTAGGAATTACAAATGGTATCAGAGCCCAGTTTCAAAACTGAAACCTCAGCTTGACCACCCACAACACTGGGATTTTTTCTTCCCGCCAACATGGTCTGCAACCTTTGCCCAGTTTCCTAATCCATACATTTCAACTCCCTTACAGTTTTTCATACCTTTAAGAGCCATATCTCTTCATTTGCATTCTAAATTGGGTTGTTTTTTCTCTTTTCAGCTAGAAGACATGTGGGCATTTGAATGAGCTCCTTACAATGTGGGCAGAAGTTTAAATGATTGGACAAGCTATACAAGAAAATCTATAGGATTTCATCGGTTTTGAGCAAAATTTTGAGGTATGTGTTAAAACCCCGTAAGAATATGGCAAGTTTTAGGGTAAATCTCTCCAAATGAATTCTAAACCAGCCTTTAAAGGAATTGACAAGGTATGCAGAAAGATTCAAAGGATTCCTTGGGGAAAACTCATAAGATTGGTCTAGTTATGGAAAGACTTGTGAAGAAATTGAGAAGTGATGGAAAAAAACTATGAGCGAGACACGATTCTTGGAATGGAAAGAAGAATTTGTGTCCATTGATCGTGGTATCCATATCGTGCACTATTATCTCAAATATCAACATGAAAATGATCCTTGTTGTTGTCAGCACCGAGAGGAGCCTGAGGCACATGGTATATGTTGTATCCAATGAGTTTTTGCATCTTCCAGGCCTTTCCAAGATGTCGAACCCTTCGTTTAAGTGGAGATCAAGAAGAGAAGACGTTGACTGACTTACGTCTCTTATGTTGAAGCCAAGATCCTCAAAGATGTATTCGGGCGATCATACTACAAATTTTTTTAGGCATGAGTCATCTCGAATTTTAGACACTGATCTTTCAAATGGGGAGGATATGGACGAACATGACAGTTGTGTTAATAATTATAAGGGTAAATTTTCAAGGAAGATCAGACCTACCAGCAAAGGTATTAAATGGTTAGGTTCTTCTTGGAATTTTCAAAAGCGCTTGAGGAATTATGAGTCTTTTAGCCGAAGTGGCATTACATTTCAGTTAATGATTATGTCTATGTCATTCTTGAAGAGAAAATTCATCATATAACATGTTTATAAGACATGTATGAAGGCAGGAAGGCTCGGAAGAAGGTTCGATTTCATTGGTTTCATAGGAAAAATGAAGTGGTTGGAAGTATCCCTCCTCCACTAGCTCATAGGCGAAGATAGTGATATTCCAATTGATGGATAGTGCCTTGAACTGGTGAGGTAATTTGGAGAGGCAGTTGCACCTTACCCCAAATACTGTCTCATGGGAGATTGTTGAGGAAAGGTGTCAAAGGAAATATTTTCCTTTGTACTACGAGGAAAAATAGGTAGGATCATTTCATGCTCTAGTTCATGAAAATAGGACCATGGAAGAGTACGAGATCAGGTTCATGGAGTCAGTAAAATATGTATCATACATGGATACTAATCAACGACAGGAATACCATTTTTTGTATGGTTTAAACCATAAGATAAGGGCCATGGTATGGATGTGGAAACCATTGTCACTAGCTAAAGCATTTGAAAATGCTCATTATGTGCAGGAGCATATGAGCTTAAACGAAGGTATGACTTCAACCATTCCACAACATCTTATA
Source organism: Picea engelmannii (assembly GCA_009831015.1). NCBI lineage: Eukaryota > Viridiplantae > Streptophyta > Pinopsida > Pinales > Pinaceae > Picea > Picea engelmannii. Next base: position 53,987 of record ML809486.1, on the reverse strand, counting down.
TTCATTGGGAAGGCCCCTAGGAATTTCTCTAGGGGAGGAAGCTCTAAGACACCTCCTTATGGAAATAGATTCACACCTAGGGTAGTTTCAATAAGTATCTCAATGGCAGCAAGTGAAACATACCACTCATCACCAACAATGCAGGAAGGTCCACGACCTTCTCAGGGAGCAGCAAGTAGGGGCAGGGGTTCCAGGGGAAGGAACTCATTTCAGAGACTGTCATGGGGAAGTGTATAGGTTCCATCTCATGTTACTTGTTGGGGGTGTGGAGGACCTTATTACCAGCATGATTGTATAGAGTTACAATAAGGATTTATGCATAGAGAAGGAAAGGCCTCGATGGGAAGAGCAAGTAGTAGCCACTAGATTTATGCAGTGGTTAATAACCGCTAGGCAGAGCATTAATCCACTGTGGTGGAATCGTCAGGTACGCCAAATCATGTCAATGTTAAAATTTTATTTGATTCTAGTGCTAGATGTAGTTTCATTTCACCTCGTGCATTAGAAAAGTGTGGGTTGGAAGCCTACAAGCACGATGACTTTAAACAAGTTGAGATGCTTCGGGGGAAAACAAGCGGTAGGACCTAGCGTTGATACTTTTCTAGTAGACCTGTGAGTGTGTATTACTAGGTTGAAGGTGTATTTCGCTTCTCTAGGGACATATGACCTAATCATCAGAATGGACTGTTTATAATCCCATTGAGCTATGGTAGATTGTTTCACGAAAAGGGTGCTTTGTGTTGACGGTGAAGGAAGGTCAATAGAGATCCACGGTGTACAGAGGAAAGTGTCTCTACGCTTTATCGCAACCATGAAGGTTAAACATTGCATGAGGTAAGGTTGTCGATTGTATGTAGTGGAAGTAGTGAATGAAGGGAAAGGACCCTCCTTGGATCAGTATCTAGTATTGTCGGAGTTTAAGGATGTTTTTTCGAAAGAGTTGCCAGGTTACCTCCTAAGAGGGAGCTTGATTTTACCATTGAGCTAAAACCCGATGTGGAGCCAATTTCCAAGACACTAAATAGGATGATAGCACCGAAACTTTGTGAGTTTCATATGTAGTTGAAAGAACTACTTGACTTAGGCCTAATGGGGCCTAGTGTCTCACCATGGGGTGCACCAGTAATTTTTGTCAAAAAGAAGGATGGTTCCTTACGACTGTGTATAGATTACAAGGACTTGAACCATGCTACAATGAAAAATAGGTACC
>ML809486.1:0-10120 GCA_009831015.1 Picea engelmannii | reverse complement strand
ATATCTCTAAATATGCCTCCCCGGCAACGACGCCAAAATGTTAAGCTCCAATCTACCCAAGTAAATTAGAGTGCAAATGATTGTCAATCCGGTGTTTGTAAGACTTAGAGGCACGTCCAAAGTATATGGATTTAGAGATAGTTTTTATCTTAAATGGAGATAAACCAAAGACCTATTCTAAGGCTGAATATGAAAGATATTCTAGGCTTCTATTCAGAAGTCATCTTCATAGATCTCATAACAGTAATCAACACTTGTTTTTCTTAAAGAGTAAAAACAGTAAGCATTCAAGAGATGTTCGAACTAGTTTTAAGACCTATCAAATGTTAGAAGAACAAAACTCTTATTCAAGAGATGCATTCATTGTCTTCTTTCATTCATTCATTAACAATTATCATCAAATCAAATCAAAGTACTGAAAGCATAAATAACTCAAAAAGCATTCAAAACTATCTTAATGCTTGAAGTCAAACTACACATTGAATTCTCATTCAAGAAATCATTCACAATATGAGTAAGGCTTGAAAACATTAAGCATGTAACTGAGCTATGAAATTCATCTACCTACAGCAAGATAAAATTCATATACAACAAGATCTGATCTAAAACATGTACTTGAAAAAGAACACAAGGAAAGAGTGTACTAGTTTGGCAATGGGGGCCCTCTAATGCTTCACTGGTACACTTGAGTTGACTCAGCTAAGAAAGAACTCCAGTAGCATTCAAATCATCATAAGCATTCATAAGAACAAAACACAGATCTGATCTTCAAGAGTGCAAATTCTCAAGTTTCTTCATTCATATCAAGATTGTCTTACTAGTTTAAACTTAAGAGTATTTATACAAGAGTCTTAAAACCAAAAATGCTAAAATGTCTCCTAAATATCATGATCAGGTCCAAAATATCCTAGGAGGGTCGAATGCCTCCTCTATATCCACAATATATGGTCAAAATCCCACGAAATCCAAAACTGTCCAAGATTTAAGGCTGAAACAAGGCATTTTCTGCTGAAGTGGCCCTGTTTGACCAGCGTTGACCAGACATCTGGAAGGCTCAAATTTCAAATCTGATAGCTCATTCACCATCCTTGTACATCAGGGAACACGACCCAAGTGTTATATTTCGCTCAGGTGTCCTACAAGTATACAAACCATAGAGATTTTACGGGATTTGGTCAAATCCTGTAATTTCTGATAAATTTTCAATTTTAATGCTAAAATTTGGAAAACTCAATTCTTAAGCTAAAGAATGACAAATATAACTTGCATAGGCTATTTCATGGAAAATGTGGAATGAAATGAAGGGAAAATGGATAGATAAAGAGGCAAAAGTATGGTTTATAGAGAAAAATGGAAGCACAAAAATGGACTCAACAGTTGTAACGCTGGATTTGAAGATTTGGAGGCATTATCTAGTGGGGTGAAGATTTGAGTTGAAAACAGACCATGAAAGCTTAAATCACCTCTTCACTCAAAGGGATCTGAATGCTAGGCATAAGCGATGGAGTGAGTTTATGAGTGAGTACGATTTTGGAATTTCATACATCAAGGGAAAGGAGAATGTGGCCGTGGAGGCCTTGAGCAGGAGACCACATGTCTTCTCCTTGGTACCCTTAAAAGTTAATCTGAGGGAGTGTGTGTTGGTGAAACTTCTTGGAGATAGTTGGTATTTAAAGGTTACTTCAATCCTCTAGATTGGGAGGCAAGGAGATCAAAAGTATGAAGGATATAGCCTGGAAGCATATGTATTATTAAGATATCAGGGAAGGATGTACATCCCCAAAGGTGGGGATATTTGAAGCATCATACTCAAGGAATCCCATAGATAACTTTATTGTGCACATCCAGGTGTGATGAAAATGTACACAGACATGAAGAAAATTTTCTTTTGGGTAGGCATGAAGCGTGATGTAATCCATTTCGTCACCAAGTGCCTAGAGTGTGAACAAGAGAAGGTTGACAAACACCACCCGCCATGTCTCCTAGAACTGCATGATGTTCCTATGTCCAAGTGGAAAGTCATTTCTATGGATTTTGTTGTGATATTTCCACTCACATCGCACAGACACAATTCCATTCTTCTGATAGTTGATAAGTTGACCAAGAGTGATCATTTTATTCTAGTTAGAGACACTTATGATGTCACTGATGTGGCATGAGTGTTTATAAGTGAGGTCATCCATCTGCATGAGTTACCCAAGAAAATCATTTCATATAGGGATTCCCGATTCACATCTAGATTTTGGACAAGTTTGCAGTCGACATTGGCAACTCAATTGAACTTGAGCACAACATATCATCCCGAAATGGATGGGAAAATTGAGAGAGTAAATCAGGTTATGGAAGACATTCTTAGGATGTATGTTATGGATAATCAAACCCATTGGGAGAAGTACCTACCTATGGTAGATTTTTCCTACAATAACAGTTTTCATAGCTCCATTGGAATGCCACCCTATGAAGCTCTGTATGGAAGGCCATGCACAACACCATTGAGTTGGGAAAGGTTAGAAGACCGAGTTATAGTCGGGCCATAATTGATTCAAGGGATGGAGGAATAGGTGATTCAGATTAGGCAGTGACTAAAGGAAGCACAGGATAAACCGAAAATTTATGCTGATGAAAATAGGAATGACTGAATTTATAAAGTGGGAGAACAAGTTTTCATTCGTATCAAGCCTAATAAGAGTACTATTGGTTCGGTAAGGGGACAAATTTGTCGCATCGATTTATAGGACTGTTCAAAATCCAAGAGAGAATTGGACCTATTTCACATCGTCTCATACTTCCACCCCACTTGCGTAAAACTCATAATGTTTTTCATGTATCTGTTCTACGTCATTATGTTGTCGACAAATCTCATAAACTGAATCGAAAGGAATTATAGGTATCAGATGAGGGAACCCTCACAATTGAACTGTTACGCATATTGGACCATAGGGTCCGACAGCTCAAGCACTGTCTAGTAGACCAAGTTAAGGTCCACTGGGACAAGTATAGCCCAGGATCTGCTACTTGGGAGGATGCAGAGACCTTACAATGAGATCATCCCTCACTTTTTTGACCACCTCGGGAATATGTTTTCCCGAAGGTTGGGTGTATGTAATTCCACCTTTTGACTTAGACAACTAGAATTACTTAAGGCCTAATTATCTTTATTTCTATTCACTGTGAAACTATTAATGATACAATTGGAATTTTAAGACATATGAACCTATGTGAATGTCAATTCTATGAATGTTTAACGTTATTTGAATTATGATGGATATTATGCAATCTATTTCTAACTTGAAAATTTTGACATTTAAAGTTATTGGTATGTGGATACCAGATTGAGTTTATGATTAAATGCATTTACATGATGATAATGCATGGATATGTATGGGTTTGTGTTATAGACTAATATGCAAGTCAATAGGATATGAAATAACCAAAGAATAATGATGATAAAAGGTTTATGTCGTGAACATCGGTCAGGAAACAATATGGTATGAATCTTGGCTCAAATGCATTGATATGATGTGTGTACAAGTGCAGGTTTTTTAGGTGGCGAGACTGCCTAAAACTGAATATACAATGATCAAATTCCTAGCAACACAGTGCCACTGTATGGTCCATGGTAGGGTGTTGACCCTAGTTCTATTAGGAGGGTTGGAGGCATTTCCCATTGTATATCCTTTGAAACCTAGAGTCATGGGAAGATAGTGTTAGCTCATGCTCCCCTAGACGTGTGATGATGACTGCTAAATTCCTACTGGGGAATCTTGGTAAAGAGAGTTAGCACTTCCACTTACGAGTTATATTTGGATTTATATCAATATAGTTGATTCTCCACGATAGTCCAATAGAGGAAGGATAGAGATGGAAGATGGAAGTAGGTTAGGGAGAAAGGATGACTAGAAGTAGTTGAGAGTGTGTGGGGCTTTTGCCTTATGGTAGAATTTCTTGATTTCCTCATTTTGAAAAAATATGTATATATGTATGTTTATATTTTCTTAACTGAACTACAATTATCTAAGTGAATGTTGCTTGTGCTAAATTATTATAATTAAAGGATTTCACAAACATTTTAAATGGTTTACTATATTTTATGAAATGAATGGTCTTGTTGATTAGATTGGATGCATACAAGAATTACTTTAGGAGTGATAAGTATTGCCATTAGTGAATGTGTGAGTCTTGTATGTGCTAGCTACACATGCATGCCTTGCACATGTACACTAGTATGTATAAGTGTTTTAAATTGATGATGTTATTTATTTGATGTGGATGTATGGATCATGTGTCATTACCCTTGTATTGTAAATTACTCTAACTTCGAGACGAGTTTTCTTCAAGGGTGGGTGTATGTAACAACCCAATTTGATTAATTGTTTATGATAATTTTTAATTTAAATTGAATTAATTATTAAAAAAAATGTGTCTTTTTATTATTTTATTATTAAAAGGTAGGTGAAGTAATTATTGGAGGGATAAGGTTGTTGGGGAATTAATGAGGGGGATTGAGAGAGGAGTATAATGAAGAGGGGGGGGCTTGGAAGAAGGGGTCTTTTGTTTTGGGGGAAAAATGGAGAAGTGGGAGGAGGAATAAATTCTGGAGGAGATAGAGAAGAAGGAGGAAATTGGAAGAACAATTGTTTTGGGGAACTCTCATAGGGCACTGTTGTTTCTGGGAACTTTGGGCTCAAGGGCCAGGAAACCTCAAGGATTCCCGGAGCTAGGGATTCAAAGAGGTTGTTCCTAGTTGGTTGGGAGGTTAATATTCAGTTGGGAAGTTTGGGCAAGCACAAGAACAAGTGAACCAGTGGATAAATCAACCAAACTGCGGGTTGAAGTATGTATTTTACCAATTGAACTGTTATCATTATGTTGTTGTTGTTGTTTATTCCTAGTATAATAAATTCATGAAATAAATTCTAAACTAAATTTTAGTCATTAAAGTAGGAGATTATAAAAAATATTTATTTATTTGAGTCCTGAGAAATAGGTAGGCCTTACACTCATTAAATGGAGGAACCTACTAGTGGAAGAGGCGACATGGTAAGATGAGTTCTTGTTGCAGAAACACTTGCAGTTAGTCAACTGTTGAGGAAAACACTTGTTTGAATGTGAGGGGCATGTTAAGCCCTATAAAAATCTCCATGTTAATCATACAACCCCTTATTAATCCCTATATATTGAGTTATTACATTTCTAGTGTTATATTAATAGGTTGGATAGAACCTTTCAATATACCTTTTCATTATAATTGTACCCTTTGTCTCCTATATATACCAAGGAGACCTAATCTTAGGATCATCATACATTGTCTTGTGAATTGGATATATTGTAAAAGGATGCTCCCCCCTCGAAGTGGACTGTATTCATTGATTTTTTACCATTTTCAAGGTGCTTGGTTCACAACATAGTGATTTATGTCATCTCCCTCATAATTATCCATTTTCAAAAGAAATTTAAATAATGGTAATTTTATATCTGACCTTCATGTATTATCAACACTTATCTCTAGAGCTTTCATATTGCTTATATGACAAACTCTTTTCATAATATTGAGTTGGTTATATATCTTCATGCAATGAACATATTGATGTTCCCCTTCGTATAACAAATCACATATCAATCCACCATTGGTTCTTCAATATCTTTGAGGAATTATGATAATGAATTCATAATGAAGTGTGAACCCATCTTTAGGAAGGAAAGGTTAAGGTGGCGTAAACCCCTAATCATGTGTCGATGTGTATGCATGATATTCAAAGAAACTTGGAGATTCATGGAACTACTATTATACTTTTTTTTCTTACCTATCCTTGGTATAGAAGTGTTTTCCTTATCCATCTTATCATGCATAGAACTAAAGTAAGTGTTGGATGCTTCGCAAAATTCAGTTTGGTTTATCTCTAAAAGAACACTCCTTTGCAAAAAAAAGAATCCAAAACTTCTAGGATCGTATCATTGACACTCATACTTGATTTGGAGTTATGATTCTTTTATTGTACACTAGATTTAAATTTGTTTGTTCTATGCAAAATTTGAAAGTGAGTGATTAATTTCTATTATGGAGACGATTCATCAAGAACTATACTTGAAACATTTATACAAAAAAAATACTTGGGATAGATTAATAAAAAGGAAAGTCATGCTAAAATTTTTAAAAATACAAATAAAACTTATATACTATTGTTTTAAACAAGAATTTATTATTGTGATTAAGAATTTCCTTTCATTTTCTTTGATTTTTAAATAGTTTTTTAATCCCTATATTTAGACAGTGTAGTCGACAACATGGATTGTTTTCATAAGAAGATTTTAATAAGGATGGAAATTTAGATCGAGATGATGATGATAAAAATGACAAGGAACAAAAAATGGTAATTTGATATGTTTGAAACAATGTTCCTAAAAGAATAAAGATTATAGTCCCCTAAAATTAGAGGGAGGCTCGATTAGGGTTGGCTTGGCCAATCCCTTACCTCCTTCCTTTCAAGATACTATTTTCTTCCTAAGGGTATTAGAGGTATCTTATGGGGGAAAGGATACTTAACCAAGGATAGTTAAGATCAATCGATACATCAAGAGGATAGGGAACAACCCCCTTACTTAGGTTTTTCTTCGTTGAGTTCACAACACAACCCATCTCTTTTGCTTTAGTGTTTTATTGCACTGTATTTGTTTATACATTTATTTATTGCAAAAATATCTTGAAGATCGAATTGAAAGGTGAGAGAGTGTCGATATTTCATTTGGATAATCCATTTGGAAAATAAATCCTTTTACACCAGACCATCCTCCCTTCTACCGGAACATTGATTTTGGATTGGAAGGGATACAAAAAGTACCTATAAAAATGGTAAATTATATTCAATGGGTATATAATGGAACTGTGTACTTGTATTGCTTATTAAGGAATGCAGATAAAGGAGAGAAGCCTTGAAAAAAATACAATTATGTTCCATATCAAAACAAAGAAAAAAAAGTTAGGAAAAGTTAACTCATATTTCATTAGGATTATATTTAATTTATTTGTATTTAATAAATAACAAAAAACATTCTTTAAATAGTTAAATTGGCATGGAATTTAGAGGAGAACGACTCAATAGATCTAGTGTGGTTGATCACCAATCCAATATTATATCTAAAACAATCAATTAAAAAAAACATAACACTAGTATAAAAGACAAATTTATGACTAAAAACTGCATATAAATGACTAAGTTTAGTCACACGACTACTAGTAATATATTTCCGTACATATATAGCACGACCAAATATATGACTAAAAAATTATAGTTATTTATTGTCTTTTTTGGTTGATCGTTTTGGTGGTAACTTTAGTCATTCTTTTAGTCATTAATTGTTGTTCACTAGTCATTTATTTGGTCATGGTAGTTCATTATTGTTGTCAACAAGTAGTAAATTTAGTCATTTGTATCATTTATTTCCGTCAACTAGTAGTATATTTAGTCATTGTAATCATCATTTCTGGTCAACTAGTAGTATATTTAGTCATTTTTATTCTCTAATTTCCATCAATTGGTAGTATATTTAGTCATTTTTTTTCCTTAGAAAAAAGTGTAATCTTATTCCTCGTAAGAGACAAAATTACATTTTGTAGGTGCTTTCAGAGCACAACACATCTAAAGTGTGTGTAAGAACTAGGAAAGTATTTGGTTGTTGTAAGCCCACATTGCATTTTCTACCATTGCAGATTACAAAATCACACCTAGAACAAGGTGGAAAGATAGTATCTACATAGTATGAGTCCTTTATATACAGAAATAAAAACATAACCTTTGTGGTTTATGGATACCCTCTGCTGCTAACTGAAATCTCTTCATAATATTCAACCACAGTAGTGTTGGTGTATAATAAACTTTGTGAACAAAATGTTGTGCAGTAAGAAGAAAAAAGTTTCCATGAAAAGGTCGTAATAGAGAAAAATAATGTTGATCAAAATTTCTTGCAAGAGGATTTGTGTCTGTCAAACTGTCTTCAATCCTGCAAGTGCCCTTGATTTTCTATAAAGTGCATGTGATAAAAGGCATTTGTGTCTTCCCCTTTTGTTTCAGTAATGTGCCTATGTCCCCGAGAGAGCAACAATCCCTTTTTGGACAATGAGTCCACTACCAAGTTCATGTCCCTATATACATGAGAGATAACCACAATATCAAAAGTGTAAAACAGACTAAAGATTTCCTCCAGAATAGGATAAAGAAAAATATTGTGACAAGTTTTATGTTTTCTTGTCCAATTAATGACATTCATAGAATCCCCCAAAAAATGAATTTGTTGTATCCCTTTTTCTCTGGTGAAAAGGAGTAAAAGCTTTAACACCATGAGTTCAAAATAGTTGTTTTCCCCCCTACCTAATCCCATTTTTAAATGAAAACAATGGTTGTCTGATAAATATATAACAACTCATCCTCCACAATTGGAGTTTTGAGAGGCTCCATCGAAAAACTCCCAAGGTTTTGATGAGTCTATAACCTCTTTTTGTCTTACCCGTAACACTGGTGCATCTTTGGACCAAGGAAAATGGGATAGGATTGATAGGCATTGTGCTACGATTACTTCAGGAATTGAATATTTTTCTTAAAACTTTATGCATTCCTTGCTAGCCAGATTACCCAGCTTATTAAGAGTGGGAGAGATTTAATCTCCTTATTTCTTGGGTCACGTGTCTAGTTCTTCCAAGCCAGCTCCAAAGAATCTCCATTCCATATGCAGTTTTTCCTGAGAATACTGGATGTTTTTGTCCATACTTTCATGGTGAAAGAGCGTTTGATGAGGATATGGAGGGTGGATTCATTTGCATTTTTACAAAGAGCGCATCTCCCTGTACCTTCTATCTAACACTTCTTCGGGATTTCCCAAGTTGGGATTCAATTTTTCAAGGATGCCCACATAAATATTTTGGATTTTTGAGGGCATTCCATATTCAATAGGCCCTTCCACCACCATTTTGGATTTTGTTGTAAGGGGTCTAAATTCAGGGCTACGTATCCCTCTTTTGGAGTATAGAAGTCTATGGGGATTTCTGCCACACTAATTCATCTTCCCTATACGTGAGTCTAATATGTCCTCTTCTGAGTGCTACAATATAGTTTCTCATCATATCTGCATGAATCTCGTTTAATCCTAGCAAAGCATCACTTTTCCATCCTTGATTCCATAAATTTGTTGTAAGATGATCAACTAACTGAGAGAGGTAGAAGATACCTTGCCTGTGAAGCTATTCAATTAGGTCTTCCGGAATAATATGAGAATTCCCACTCCTTGGCCAGGGATCAGCTCCAATATGAAGATGACTTCCTTTATCCACCCTCCATGCAAGATTGTCCCCAACCACTGAGAACGAGGAGATTATCTCTTTCCAAATAATTGACCCATTTGTTGTAGATTTGTTTGGGTTTTTGATCCAATATTCAATTGAACCTGGGGAGATATATTTTTGTGAGACTACAAGAGACCACAGACTAGATACTGAAATGAGCCTCCAACAGGCCTTAGAGAACAAGAATTTTTTTTTGAGCCCCTGACCTCCCAAAGATTTTGACATTGCTATACTTTCCAAATTTTCCCATGGCTGAGTATACTTATCTCCAGTCCCAGACCAAATGGAACAAGCACAAATACTTCTGATTTTTTCTAGCACCCCTTTGGGAATCCATGCTAGCGACATCCAATAAAATGGTATGGCTTCCAATACGGATTTGGTCAGAGTGAGTATACCTACTCTAGATAACCATCTAAAGCTCCATCCATTTAATCTTTTCTCTAATTTAGTTATCAACCATTTCCAATCTTCTTTCCTATAACTGTTCAATTTTAACTGAAAACCCAAGTAATTTAGTCCTTCTGAAATATCTTGAAAAGTGAAGATATATTTAGTGATTGTTGTAGTCATTGATTTTCATTAACTGGTCATTTATTTAGTTGTGGTAGTCATTTATTGCCATCAACAAGTAGTAAATTTAGTCATTTGTATTAGTTATTGATCAACTAGTAGTATATTTAGTCATTTTGATTCAATGATTTATGTAAATTGGTAGTTTATCGATTAAATGTTTATTAGTTGCATAATCATTATATTTACTACAAGTTTAGTAGTAAATGTCCA
>ML809485.1:209802-235834 GCA_009831015.1 Picea engelmannii | reverse complement strand
ATCAATTACTTGACATCAACCAATGACATCAATCAAACCAAACCATTTACATCAATGACATATGATCCAACAATCTCCCAAGTAATCAAACCTATTGGCATCATTGACAAACCATTGGCATCAATGACAACATGATCCAACAGCTTACCCCCTAGCGATGAATTTTTTCCATCAAGGCTTTAATTATTTCCTTTATATCATGTGTTCGTGACCAAATCTGAATCAAAGAAGCGAGTTCGATGTTTGATTTTCTCACAAGCTTCCTTATTGTTTAGATTGGGTTGGTGGAGAATAAATTTCCCCATCAGTAATATCTTCCTATGTAGGATTTGTGGATTACTCTTAGGTTGTTTCCTTCCCCTTGTAACCTTGGAATAATGGTGTTTCCAACAATGCAATGTGAATATAATAATTAGAAAAATAGAAAAAATTCAAATGTATGCAAAATAAAGTTAGTTCATGAATATGCATGGGACAAAAACATGGCATGCTAAAAACATCAAAGTAAAGAGTGACTAAATAACATAAGGAGTGATTGGTGTGGACATTGTGTATGGTAGTCTTTAGGTTGATATAAAATTCTAGGATCCTGTGATTAGTCCTTAACAATGGATGATTTTTATGATGCCTTTTTAAATATGGCCAACAAAGCCATTTTTTATATGAAAGTTATTTGACATTTTTTTGTTAATTCTAATTGAGACACAAGAAAGGGTTAGTGCCCTTTGACCCTGATCACCCTACCACAATATAAGAACCATGATGTATTAAAATGTTTCCTTAATTTACTAGATGCGTGACAATATATTACAGTAAACGATAATCATAAAATATAAGAGTCATTGCTTACATGTTGGGTAAAATAGTATACGTACCACCCCCATAATAGAAAAGTCTATATCTACTCGATTCAAATTGTAATCAATCAACAACTCGTCCCCTACAACTATTTATTTTATTGAACATACAAATACATGGTTTCCTTCATGCCCCTCAAATACGCAATTGGGTTGCTTATTTGTGGTTGCAGGTCATGTATTGTTTATAAACCCTGCAATATTCCCTATTGCTTTTGGACTTCCGTCAATATACATAGATTCTCCTTTATTTTAATCATTTTCTTTCAGTTGTATATAATTTGTAGCCACACCACATATTTGCATACTTTTTGTACATTAGACTAGTCGTATCCAATCTTTGTAGATGTAACAGGGTCCCACATACTCCATCAATTTAGTTAATCCACCATAATAGACCTTTATGCCATCCATGGAAAAGATCCCCAAACCATGTAATGATGATGGAGCAATGTGGTTGTTAGAACAAGATTTGCCTCACCCTGTGCAATCTTCCAGAGAGGGCCTTATTCCATTCCCCCATGTAGACTTACTTTCCCTGATTGATAAATCCAGAGACAAAAATAAATATTTTTCCACTTGTACACACCTTTCAAACTATACAACAAGCGTGTACACTGGTTGCTCCACTACAACCCACATACATCGATATTTGTGCCAGAAAATAAAAATTAAATGTCAGGTTTCCATGTCACGATCGGATATCTCTGATCCTTGGCCTTCCATATACTGGAAATGTTCCAAATCGTCCCTTCAGTTTCATTTGAAGGCTATAAAGAAGCCAATTCCAAGCTATGGAAAGAGGAGAGAATTCAACTTTGAGAGCAAAGTTACTCTGGAGAAATTATTACTTCATTATTGAGTCTGCATTCCTTTGTCCTTTAAGCCTGAACACAGTGTTCAGCCTCCAAGATCTTCCCTTATTGATGGATAACCTCTTTGTCTCCCTTATATGAGCTTTCCTTTGGTGGAGGATTGAAGTGGTGGAGGCCCAGTTGGAAGGAACTCTGTTTCTTAGTTCCGAACCATGCCGACATGGAAGTCTGTAATGTTTTCACTTATGCTGATCATCTATTAATAGAAATACTCCTTTCCCGTCCAATTGATATCTTGCAAATATATGTATTATTATCCATGAGCATGTTTGTTTTGTATATTAATGGATTATGTTGTCTAATGTGCTAACCTTTTATATTATCATTATATGCTTGCTTTGCTTGTTTGCTGAGAACTTGTTGCAGGTATAAAGCTTTGGGTCGAAGTGCTCAACAGTGGACATCATCAAACGTTTGGACGATGTAGGCCTCTTTATTGCCTCTCTTGTACATTAGTTTATATAGCATATGATGGAATTGAGTCGATTTCTATAGTCATACCTGTTTGTTGTGGTTCACCCTAGCCATTGAGAGATTTTCCTCGTAACAATGGTATATCCTTTCGTTGACACAAAAATCAATGTTTATTTGAGGAAGATCATTGGGTGCCCATTGTTTCACTAGATGTTTGTACCTCAAGGGTACCTCTATGTTGTCTATGCTCCCATCATCATAAGAATATGACCCCCCTTTAGCAAGAAAAATTTCCATGCATCTATGGAATTTTCTTCTGATCTTCTCACCTCTAGTTGATCTTCTCCTGTTAGACTTACTAGATGTCTCACTCTCCTCTATTCTACCTAAACTTCCCTCACTCGACAAGTATAGATATGAAAAAAACCTATTTGGTTGTATTTCCTATAAAACTCCATCAAATGAGAGAAACAATTAGTGAGTGTCATAAGGGATGTGATGAAACATCTTGAGGAAACCACAAGAACATAACAATACAAATGAATTTTGTTGTTAGAATACAATTCTCAACCCACAAAGATTTTTCGATGGTTGTACTTGTATGACTGAGTAGATTGAAGACACATCAGATAATGCGTTGTTGTGTGGCCATGTTACAAAAATAACCTAACAACGAAAATGAGACAGACATGTCGTGGTGCTCCTAAGCAGAATCCCATGTTATTACATAAAACAAAATTCCACATTTCTACAAGACTCAACATAAAATCAAAGTCTACCTACTGTACATGCTCCCTTGGATTGGATTGGAGCAACCATGTTTCTTGTTAAGTGTGTGTAATGTAGGGTTTCAGGAGTGTGCCATTCACCCACCCTGGTCGAAGGACACCATCTAGTTGTGCTAGCTTGACCACACCAGACTGTCTGATCTCAACCACTACTAGGAATGGCCCTAACCAATACATGCACAAATTGCCTAGATGTTTCTGATAATGAATGTCATATAGGAGTACCTTATTTCCTTATGCAAACCTCTTAGTCTTAATGTGTTTATCATGCCAAGCCTTCTACCCAGCTTTTTCCACTGACTGATGAAAATCAATGAGGAACCTTGCTTCTTCCAGTTCTTGCAGGTCAACAATCCTTTGTGCAACTGATGCATCATTCATCATGTATGTAGCCTGAGCTATATAGATACTAGAGGTAATAAACTCTACAAGTACCAAAACTTCATTCTCATAAACCAACTGAAACAAGGTGTACTTGTGTAACTTATTTGTGGTAATCCTATAAGCCCATAAAACTGTTGGAACTCTGTCATCCCAGTCCTCCTTGTTTGCACATCACACCTTTGTCAGTCCTCTCTCTAGAATCTTGTTAAATTCATCTATTGTTCTGTTAGCTTGTGGATGATAAGGATTTCTCTTATGGTGATGAATAAGAAATTGTGTCGTGATGCAGGAGCATCGCCCACGTCAAACGAGCTAGCGCGGAAGCAGAAAAGACAGTTGGACAGTGCCAGCACAAATTTTGAACCACCTTGATATTGTTGCGCCAAACATTAATGTGTGAAATTAATGAAGCGCACTTGTACATTGTAATGGACCTTGAGCGGATAAGCTCACGTCCTTAGGTAGATGAGGCATTTAATAGATTTAATGTAAAGTATATAGAACATTTAATTGTAGATTTAATAGTTTTAGAACTCGAGAGGGAAACGGGATATAGCCACCCTCCTTTGTACATTGTATCATTCATGAAGCTGAAGAGCAAGAACCGAGCAGAGAAGTGTATGAAGAATCTCCATGTACAGATATTGAATTAATAGAAAAGTATTGATTCAATTCCATGGTTGTGTTATTCTCTGTGTATTGTTGATATTATGCTCATGAATGTTTGCTTCTTGTCATACATTTGCTTTTATATGCTGTGTATGTGATTTCATGGTTGAAGTGAAGTCTGGGAGGACAAGGAGTTAGTTTCAATTGTTTCTCTATCTTGAACCAGAGAATTCCTACAAGGGGTGCAGTTGAATTTGTCTGCAAGGAGTGCGTGACTGCAGGGTTCAAATAGAGGTAACTTTTGTTCTAAGCTTTCAGAAGTGAAGATTTGGCACCAAAGCCATGCAAGGTGTGCGCAGGCTAGACGAAGTCTCAGTGTTGCGATTCTGAGAAAAGGATTGAAAGACTGCTGCTGCAGGAGTGCGCAGGGTCAGAGGACTTCAACACTTAGAATATTGTTGAATATTTGCCGCAAGAAGTGCGTGCAAGAACTTCTTCCTGAAGGAATTGAAGCCGACGAAGCTCAGGAGAGATAAGCTTTTGAATTCGTCGAAGGATTTCACAAAGAGGTTGCGCATCAAAATACTCGAGCAGGCGCTGAAACTTTGTGTGCAGGGTGACGGAGTCCATGGGGGAACATCTTGTCATTTAATCAAGTGTGGAGAAAGTTCGAAAGCTCAGGAGGGCAGGAGCCGTTGGTCGAGATCACGGGGAGTGTGACTCTATTCAGGGACCGGGCATATTGACGTTTCACGTGAAAGCGATTGGAAATTTGGTTGTGGGGATCGCGAGGCGCGAAGTTCCGAGGAATTTCATAGATCGCGGGGAAAAAAAGGGTGGTGACATGGCAGGTGATCTCGGGACATCGGGTCTCGGGAGTTGAAGGCCGAAGAGGTTGATCTCACGAGTGATGAGGTCGCGAAAAGGAGAGATAGCGAGTTTGTCGGAGTCTCGGCATCTCGGACTATCGGGACTCGGAAGGCGGAGGAAGTATTGTTGAAGGTTGCGAAGTGGTGATAGGACCGAAGTTCCGATAGCAGAGAGGGAAAGTCAGCGTTGACTAACACATCTCGGGTCTCGGGGATCCGAGGAAGTAACGCCTAACAGTTGAACTCGGGAGTAGCAAAGTTTCGATCCTCCGATAGATCAAAGAAGGGGGATTGTGCGAAGTGAACTGTGGGTGAATATCTTCCAATAGGAAGATAGAAGAGTATTGACACTCTTCGGGCCGAGAGGAAAGAAGGTCCTGGTGAGAGCGATCGTCCTCCGAGGAGTGGGGGAGATTGCACCAAGTGGTATCAGAGCGGGATTAGTCCTTTTCTTTCTGTAGCAGAGAAGGAAAAGAGAATTCATCATGCCACCCAGAAGAGAAAGGCAGTCACCTGGTCTAGAGGACAGGGATGCACGAAGAAGGGGTAGACCAGCAGGAAATCCAGAAATGGAGCGGCAGATGAGAGATATTAGAGCAAGACTTGAGGAGATGGAAACAACGCAGAGTCGCAGAGTTGGCGCAGGGGATCTTAGTGATTCTGAGGTTGAAGAGGAAGCTGGACATGCAGAAGAAGTCATAGCAGAGGACGCATCAACCGAGCGGTTGATCAAAGCCATCGCCAGGATGGGCACAAAGGCGAAAATGGACATTCCAGTCTACGAGGGAAGTCTGGATGCAGAAGAGTTGCTGGATTGGATCCGATCTCTTAACACCTACTTCGATTATGAGGAGATCGAAGAGGACAAGAAGTTCAGACATGCTATCGCCCGGTTGAAGGGACATGCAGCCTTATGGTGGGACGAGCTGCAAGCGGAAAAACGTTCCAAGGGAAAACATAAGATCAAAATCTGGGACAGGATGATCACGAAGATGAAAGCAAAATTCATCCCCAGATATTATCAGATCACTTTGTTCAAGAGAATGCAGAACCTGAGACAGAAACTGATGACGGTGAAAGAGTACACCGAAGAATTCTACAGGCTCAACATCCGAGCAGGTCATTGGGAGAGCGATGATGAAAAGGTGGTGAGATATCTGAATGGTCTGAGATATGACATTCAGGATGAATTAGGCATGGTAACCATCCAAACAGTGGAATATGCTTACCAGATGGCTCTGAAAGCCGAGGAGAAGTTGATCCGCAAGCAAGGTCAGCAAGGGCGAGGCAGAAGTCAACCCAGAGGCAAGGCAGTTGCCCAGGAGAAATACCAGAAGCCCAAAGAGGAATGGAAGAAACCTCAGGGTAAGGTTGAAAGAGGCGGAACCTCACAGAGGCAGCCATATGCTGAGCCGAGAAGACAACAGGATGATCAACGAGGAAATTATGCTGATGCAAACACTCTTCTGTGTACTAGAGGTCGAGGCAGAGGAAGAGGAGGAGTGATAACATGTTTCACATGTGGAAAGAATGGGCACAAGTCATTTGAGTGTCCAGAGAAAAAGCAAGCTGGAGGAGAATCTCACATCACAGAAGCGCAAAGGCGTGATGTCGAGAGTGAAGATAGCGGGAGTGGGAAGTCCTTGACAGTGCACAAAGTTCTCTTAACACCCGAGAAGGAGGTGGAGGACACAACTCAGAGGACCAGACTGTTCAGGACCACGTGCAAGACCAAGGGCTGGAAATGCAAGGTCATAGTGGACAGCGGAAGCACCGATAATCTCGTATCGACCGAGATGGTGGAGAAATTAGAGCTGGAAACGACTGATCACCCGAGTCCATACAAGGTATCATGGCTGCAGAAAGGACATCAGGTGAGTGTCACTAAACAATGTTTAGTTGATTTCAAAATGGGTGAATATAAAGATAAGATCCTATGTGATGTCATTCCCATGGATGTCTGTCATGTATTGTTGGGTAGACCATGGCAGTATGACAGAAATGTGGTTCATGATGGGAGGATGAACACATATACCTTGGAGAAGGATGGGGTGACACACGAATTACTTCTAAAATGGGATAAAGAAGTGAAACCGGAAGTAAGAAGTACCATACTTCTCATGAGTGGGAAGGAACTTCTCACAGAGATGGAGAAGAAGGAAGATCCACAATTCTTTGTGGTCAGGAAACCGAGAATTGTCTTGACTAGCACAAGAGTGGATGACTTGCCAGATGAGATTCAGGAACTGCTAGAAGAGTTCGCTGATATCATCGTGGATGAATTACCTCATTCGTTTCCACCGATGAGGAGTGTGATCCATCACATCGATCTCATACCCGGAGCCAGTTTACCAAACAAGGCAGCGTACAGGTTGACGCCTCAGGAGAATGAGGAGGTCAAGAATCAGGTCCATGATTTATTGGACAAAGGACTGGTCAGAGAGAGCCTGAGTCTGTGTGTTGTTCCAACAGTACTAAGTTCGAAGAAAGATGGAGGCTGGAGAATGTGTACAGACTCTAGAGCGATCAACAAGATTACCATCAGGTACAGATTTCCACTGCTGAGAATGGATGATCTGATGGATTCCCTGAGTGGGGCAAATTATTTTTCAAAGATTGATCTAAAAAGCGGATATCATCATATTCGCATGAGAGAGGGTGATGAATGGAAGACAACATTCAAGAAAAATGAAGGTTTGTACGAATGGTTGTCCATGCCGTTTGGCTTGAAAAACGCACCGAGCACATTCATGAGGCTGATGAATGAAGTCTTGCGGGAATTCATCGGGAAATTCGTTGTCGTATATCTGGACGACATACTGATCTATAGTAAGACAAAGGTTGAGCATTTAAAGCATTTGGCCATTGTGATGAGAAGACTGCAGTAGGAGAAGCTGTTGGTCAACATGAAGAAGTGTTCCTTCATGAAGACAGAGCTCATTTACTTGGGTTTTGTTATTTCGGCTAATGAGTTGAAGATGGATCCAGAGAAAGTGGAAGTGATAAATAATTGGCCATCACCGAGAAATGTTTTCGAGGTGAGGAGTTTCCATGGTTTGGCTAGTTTCTACCGAAAGTTCATCAGGAATTTCAGTGGAATTAGTATAGCAATGATGGACACCGTGAAAAATCGGCATAAAGTTTTTCATTGGACAACAGAGGCTGAGAAAAGCTTCAATATGTTGAAGTGAAAGATCATAGAGCAACCAATTCTGGTGTTGCCTGATTTCCAGAAGACATTTCAAGTGAAATGTGATGCAAGCGGATATGCCGTAGGAGGAGTCTTGAGTCAGGATGACAGACCCGTGGCATATTTCAGCGAGAAGCTGGATGAAGCAAAGCTGAAATACTCCACATATGATAAAGAGTTTTATACCATTATACAGGCATTGAAAAAGTGGAGGCATTACTTGATACCCAAGGAATTTGTATTGTACAGTGATAATCATGCATTGCAGTTCGTGAGTCAACAGGATAAGTTGAACCAGAAGCATGCAAAATGGGTAGAGTACATGCAAAATTTCACATTTGTGATCAAACACATTTCAGGAACTGCTAACAAAGTGGCAGATGCTTTGAGCAGGAAATGTTTGTTGTTGCAGGAGTTCCGAGTCAAGACACTGGGTTTTGAGAATCTCAGGGATATGTATGCAAGTGATGCAGATTTCGGGGAAGCATATGAGGTAGCTGAGAATCCAGTTCTCAGGGACCGGAGCCCGTGGTTAGACTATATGATCCAGGATGGATTTTTGTTCAGAGGCAATCAACTGTGCATTCCGAATTGCTCCATGAGGGAGAATCTTCTAAAGGAGAAGCACAGTGGCGGATTAGCAGGTCATTTTGGACATGAAAAAACATTCGCGAAGATGAGCGAATCGTATTTTTGGTCAGGCATGCGAGCTGATGTCAAACGATTTGTTGACAGATGCAGGATTTGTCAACATTCGAAGGGATGAAAGAAGAACGCAGGGTTTTATCAGCCATTTCCCATACCAGAGAGGCCATGGCAAGCAATTAGCATGGATTTTGTATTGGGTTTGCCGAGGACGCAGAGAGGGGTTGATTCCATCTTTGTGGTGGTAGACAGGTTTTCGAAGATGGCACATTTTATTTCGTGTCAGAAGAACAGCGATGCGACGCACATCGCAAACTTGTTTTTCAAATAGGTTGTTAGACTTCGTGGATTGCCGAGAAGCATAGTCTCGGACAGAGATACAAAATTCATAGGTCATTTTTGGAGGATGCTATGGAAGAAGCTAGGGACTAATTTGGTTTTTAGTTCAGCTTACCATCCGAAGACAGACGGACAAACCGAGGTGGTCAACAGAAGTCTTGGAGACTTACTGAGGAGCTTGGTGACAGAACACCACAGCAGCTGGGACAACGTATTTCCACAGGCAGAATTTGCATACAATGATTCTGTGAATCGGAGTATAGGCAAAAGTCCATTTCAGATTGTGTATGGGACACAACCGAGAGGAGTTTCTGAATTGCGAGATTCAGAGCAGACTGCGACTAGCAGTGCTAGTGCAGAAGAATTTGTTGAGGCGATGGAAGAACTTCACACGAAGGTGAAGCAGCGACTGCAGAAGTCAAATCAGGAGTATACGCATAGTGCGGATCAGCATCGGAGACAACTTCAGTTCGAAGTTGGCGATCTTGTTCTCGCACACTTGAGGAAAGAGAGGTTCCCAAGGGGAACATATAACAAGCTCAAAATGAAGAAGATTGGGCCATGCAAAATCCTGAAGAAATTCGGGGAGAATGCTTATGAAATTGAGTTGCCAGATGGCATTAGGATATCTCCGATATTTAATGTTTCGGATTTATACCCATACAAGGTTGGAGAAGCAGAAACTAGAACTGAGGAACCAGTGGTCCAATGGCAGAAACAGTTACCAGTTGCAGAAAAGCCGCAGATGGAGTGCATACTGGACAAGAGAGTGGGTAAAAAGACCAGGCGAAAGCAGTATTTTGAGTACCTGGTAAAATGGAAGAATCACCCAGTGGAAGACGCCAGCTGGGAGACTGAAGCAGTTATCCAAAAGCATGGACAGACCATGCAGGAGCTCATGGACAGGAGCCCATGAAAATTTTCAAGAAAGGGAGTATGATGCAGGAGCATCGCCTACGTCAAACGAGCCAGCGTGGAAGCAGAAAAGATAGCTGGACAGTGCCAGCACAAATTTTGAACCACCTTGATATTGTTGCGCCAAACATTAATGTGTGAAATTAATGAAGCGCACTTGTACATTGTAATGGACCTTGAGCGGATAAGCTCACGTCCTTAGGTAGATGAGGCATTTAATAGATTTAATGTAAAGTATATAGAACATTTAATTGTAGATTTAATAGTTTTAGAACTCGAGAGGGAAACGGGATATAGCCACCCTCCTTTGTACATTGTATCATTCATGAAGCTGAAGAGCAAGAACCGAGCAGAGAAGTGTATGAAGAATCTCCATGTACAGATATTGAATTAATAGAAAAGTATTGATTCAATTCCATGGTTGTGTTATTCTCTGTGTATTGTTGATATTATGCTCATGAATGTTTGCTTCTTGTCATACATTTGCTTTTATATGTTGTGTATGTGATTTCATGGTTGAAGTGAAGTCTGGGAGGACAAGGAGTTAGTTTCAATTGTTTCTCTATCTTGAACCAGAGAATTCCTGCAAGGGGTGCAGTTGAATTTGTCCGCAAGGAGTGCGTGACTGCAGGGTTCAGATAGAGGTAACTTTTTTTCTAATCTTTCAGAAGTGTAGATTTGGCACCGAAGCCATGCAAGGCGTGCGCAGGCTAGACGAAGTCTTAGTGTTGCGATTCTGAGAAAAGGATTGAAAGATTGCTGCTGCAGGAGTGCACAGGGTCAGAGGACTTCAACACTTAGAAGATTGTTGAAGATTTACCGCAAGGAGTGCGTGCAAGAACTTCTTCCTAAAGGAATTGAAGCCGGCGAAGCTCAGGAGAGATAAGCTTTTGAATTCATCAAAGGATTTCACAAAGAGGTTGCGCATCGAAATACTCGAGCAGGCGCTGAAACTTTTTGTGCAGGGTGACAGAGTCCGTGGGGAAACATCTTGTCATTTAATCAAGTGTGGAGAAAGTTCAAAAGCTCAGGAGGGCAGGAGCCATTGGTCGGGATCACGGGGAGTGTGACACTATTCGGGGACCGGGCATATCGATGTTTCGTGTGAAAGCGATTGGAAATTTGGTTGTGGGGATCGCGAGGCACGAAGTTCCGAGGAATTTCGTAGATCGTGGGGACCACAAGGGTGGTGACGTGGCAGGTGATCTCGGGACATCGGGTCTGGGGAGTTGAAGGCCCAAGAGGTTGATCTCACGAGTGACGAGGTCGCGAAAAGGCGAGATAGTGAGTTTGTCGGAGTCTCGGCATCTCAGACTATCGGGACTCAGAAGGCGGAGGAAGTATTGTTGAAGGTTGTGAAGTGGAGATAGGACCGAAGTTCCGATAGCAGAGAGGGAAAGTCAACGTTGACTGACACATCTCGAGTCTCGGGGATCCGAGGAAGTAACGCCTAATAGTTGAACTCGCGAGTAGCGAAGTTCCGATCCTCCGATAGATCAAAGAAGGGGGATTGTGTGAAGTAAACTGTGGGTGCAAATCTTCCAATAGGAAGATAGAAGAGTATTGACACTCTTCGGGCCGAGAGGAAAGAAGGTCTTGGTGAGAGCGATCGTCCTTCGAGGAGTGGGGGAGATTGCACCATGTCGTCAATGTTGCAATTGTGCTGCTAGTGAAGTGGTTCCCTTGTTCACTATTCAGGCTCCTAGGACATCCAAACTGAGCAATAATGTTTTCAAATATAAATCTAACATTTATATCTGTTGAACAATCCTGGACTACTTCTTCTTCATCCCACCGCGTAATATAGTATGTTTTGGTAATGGTATATATGGCCTTTGAATGTCTTGTGGGTGGGTTAATTGGTCCAATAAAGTCAACAATCTATTTCTCAAAGGCTTGCAGTTCCCTAACCGACTGAAGAAGCCATTCATCTCTACTTGATGGTTTCCCTTCTCGCTGACAAACATCACAATAACTAGCATTAACTTTAGCATCTTTGAATAATTTTTCCCACCATAATTTGGCTTGGAGAACATTCTCTGTTGTAGATTTCCCTCCAACGTGCCATCCCGCAACTCCACTATGACATTCCCGTAGGATATCTTTCCTTTCATGGCTTAGGACACACCGTTTGAGAATGTTATCGAGTCCCATAGTATAGAGTTGTCCTACAATCAATTGGTAATCTATTGTGTGGACCACCAGGTGCCTCTTCTAGGTTGCATAATAATTCTCTGGGAAGTTCCTTGTACTGAGAAAAGCAACAATCTCTTCGATACATTCTGAAATGGATTCAATCCAGAACATGTCTACATCGGGGAGCTGGCCGTCCAATTCTCCTCCACTTTCCCCTGATTCCAGTATTGACAGGTGATCTAGTCCCATGTTACACCTTCCAGGTTTGAAAATTACCTCAAAGGAAAACTCCTAAAAGAGTAAGATCCACCTGCAAATCCTTCCTTCAAGAACATGATTATTTACATGGTATTTCAACACATAATGGTCAGTGAAAAACTTAAAATGAGAACCTAGTAAATAGTGTCAAAAGTTTTGCAACGTATAAATCATAGCCAAACCTTCCCTTTCAGTTGTTCTGTAGTTGCATTCATCTTGAGACAGTTTTCTTCTGGAAAAGTATATAGGGTGATCAATATTTTCTTCCCTTGGTTGTGCTAAAATGGCTCCTAGCGCAACACCCGATGCATCCACATGTACATGGAATTCAATTTCCCAGTTGGGGTATATAAGGATTGGTGCAATACTGAGATTTTCCTTGAGTGTATCAAACACCTTATCACATTCAGCTATCCACTGAAATGCTTTGGAATTCTTTAGTAATTTCTCCAATGGTGTTGTAATACTAGCATATCTTCTGATGAACCTATGGTATTATCCTATATGCCCAAGCATCCTATGCAAATTTTTTTCACTTGTAGGTGGCGTCATGTTGAGGATAACCACAACTTTAGCTGGGTCTAATAGGACTCCTTCCTAGAAAACAACGTGGCCTAGCAGGTTTTCATGTGATATGCAAAAAATACACTTCCTCAGGTTTAGAGATATCTGTAACTCTTGACATCTATCAAACATCAACCGGAGTAGCCTGATGTGACCCTTAAACAAACTATATACTGTTCAGTCATCCATGTAGACTTCTAGGAACCTGTGTATAAAATCATGAAATGTTGCAATAATAATCCTGGAGAAGACCATAAGGGAATTATTTAGGCCAAATGGAATTACATTATATGTGAATCACCCCCACTCAGTTATAAAAGTGGACTTCTTCTTTTCATCCTTTGAAATTCTGACCTGACGATACCCCAAGAATCCATCTGTAAATGAATATGCTTCTTTCCCTGCAACTTGATCTAATACCTCATCACTGAAGGGTGTAGGAAATGGATCGTGTACACATGAAACATTCAAACTCGTATAATAAAAATAGACCCAAATGTCCTCAGTACCCTTTTTTCTCTGTATTACTATGGGGATAACTCATTCTTCTTCTTCGATCGTAAATATTAGTCCCACCATAATCATTTTTTCTATTTCTGTTTTGACCTTTTCCTTTACCTTGGGATTGAGATGATATGGTTTGTGCTTCATGGCTTTCGAGTAAGGTTTTAATTCAATCTTCATCTCTCCCATGGTTCCTTTTATACCTTTCATTTATGAAAAGGTTTTTTGGAATAAGTCTCTATATTCTTGCAATAGACTCTGAATTTTATTCATGGTTCGTTCATCCCAGTAATCCCCTATATAAGCGATCTTAGGATGCTCTTCTCTCCCTATGTTTACATTCTACAACTTTAGAGGATGGGTATAGGTGCTACTGGTATGACTAGGTCTAGTATCCTAGAGTTCCCTAGTTCCTACAGTTTATTTGATATTGAGGTTCCTAAGTTCTTCTACTTAATTAGGTTCTTCCAGGCCTTTATCAACTTTGCAGTAGGCTACCAATATTTTGACAGGTTTGTGGTCTCGGTTGGACTGAAGCAAATGAGCATGATCATAAAATACTATTGGGTTTGATCTAGAATTAGAAACATCAGTAAATAGTATCCCCCAAATTCTTTTTAGGACTAAATAAAGCTCATGAGTCCTATTCGTATAAGAAATTTCTTTGCAAAATTTCTCTTCTAGTGTCTTCCACTGATTCATTTGTATTCTGGTCTCTTCATTGATGTACCAGGTTTTTGGAATCATACCTAATGAATGGAAAAATAAGTGAACCCATAACTGAGATGGTACTTGTGAAACTTGCCATTGCTTGATGCACTGCTCAACATGCATTATGAGGTCATACTTCCCATTGAATAGTTGTGCTTCACGAAAATCAATGTTTGTATATGCTGTCACTTGATCGCTTCTAAGAAATATGTATCGAATATCTCTCTTTGCATCCTCCCAATCTAGAATTGAAGCTTTGTGAGTGGCCCACCACTGGGCTGGGGTATCCTTCAAAGCTATGTCCAGAAATGATGTCATTTTCTCTAGCTCAAATTTTCCTTCTATATCAATGAGAAAGTTATTCAAATATAAAGTACCATCATCTGTTGGGTGATCCCTCATCTCAGTCCCAATCCATCTTGTTTCCCTGATAGTTGTGCAATGTCTTGAAAATATTTCATATGAACCCTGCTGCCAACTATCAAAAGCTAGTTTTGAGTCCTCCTCAGCCGAATGTATACTCCTCCAACTTACAGATCCATCTGTAGTGGGGTTGATGTAATATGGCCTCATGGCTATTGTTACGGTGTATAACTAGTCGAGAAATTTTGATTCCATGTTATTATCCACTGGCTCAATATATATGGGTCCCATGTAAGGATCTAAGGGATAGACTACTTTTACTCCCTCTGATTCAAACATCATAGTGTCCCTCTTTAAGTCAATGAAAACATAATTATCATAAGCCCAATAAATTCCTAATAAGGAAGGGTAGGGGTCTTCATCTTCCATGATTTCAATCACTTCAAAATCAGCTCTCATTTTAACTCCCATGACATCTACTTCCACCTCTTCCATCCTTCCTAATGGAAAAATGCAATATTTGTTTTCCATTCTCATATGGATGGGGGAATAGACTAAATGAGGTTTCCCTAGAGCCTCCCAAGTCTTTTTGAGTAAGATGTTGACATATGAACCCAAGTCCAGCATGACATCTTTAATTTCAAATTCGTCTAACTGGGCTTCCAACCTAAATTATTTTCCAGTTCGTACCTTCCTTATTTGTACTCTCTATGTATTCTTCTCGGGGAGGTTGGTGGTTATATTAGTTGTTGGGGTTCCCTCATCCCATAGGATTAGGTACAAGGTGTTCTATAACTTCTCATAAAGTCATTCATCTCCCAAGACCTCATAGAATAATTGAAACCATAGGTTGATTATATTTTGAGACTACTCACGGGGTCTTCTCAAATTTACAGGGTTTCGTGGTGCAGGAGGTGAGGAAGGAGCTTGAGAAATATTGGGTTGAAGGGTGAATTTAGGATGGTTTTCTCTTATTTATGGAGGAGATTCTCCTTTAAATATTTCTACTCAATCTTTGAAAAACACATTTGTTTCAAAGGATCATACCTGTCATCCTTGGGGGCTACTTTCTGGAGCTTGGGTCGATTATCTGCATATGCCCCAATTTTTTCTCCTCCTCGAGTTATGATGTTGAATTTAGGTAGACTTTGTTTGACTTATCTCCTCAGTTCCAAGCCTATGAATTTGTCTCCTCTTTGATGAGCTCGGTCCTCCCACTTTGTGATTAGACCTAGGCACTCTTCAATGGCGTGGGCATTAGTTCTACAATGCGAACACCATGGATGTCTCAGATGAAGATATTATTTGGATATATGTCCCTATTCATCACAATTGTAACATAGACCTGGTCCTCATCCTCCATTCCTCCCTCCTCAAAATCCTCCTGCACCACCACTTCCCAGCCTCTTCCCGGTCCTTTGGGTGTTTCGTTGATCCTGAATGCAGTCTGGTCTAATCTTTCTGCAAGTGCATCTAACACCCTACATTTTTTTGTAGCATGCATCATGGACCCAAAGAATTCAAAATGTATTGCATTGGGCGCATGCGATTACTTCTGCAGAATGGGGCAGTGTCTTGGTGTGAGCCCCTGAGTCTGACAGATTTCACAGTATTCGATTGTCTGAGTGGGTTGGGCACTTGGGAAAGTTTTTTATTGAACTTCTCCATGAAATGTCAGATTTTATGATACCTACACAACTCCTCATGTTGGTCCTGTCGAGGGCTGACCTATTCCTCTTATTCGCAGACACTTAGTTTCCAAATGGCCCTCTGTGCAATATATTGTACACCAAAATTGAGGTTGTGAAGGATTGAGTAGAGTTAATTCTTGGATATTATTTGTGAGCGCAAATATATGTCCTTCAAGATTCTACATGTGTGAATATATTGGAGGTATGGTTATCCTCAAGCTCCCTAGGTATCCCGCCATGGCTTCAATCTTCATTGATTGTTCCAAAGCCTCTATCAGTGTAGTTATTCTCTGTTGCATCAATGGTATTTGTGTCAAGGGTAGAAACCCTTGGATGTACCATTCCCTTTTATGGTATTCATGAATTGGGTGTGCCAATATCCCAATAGCGTCCTTAAAATTTTGTCTGTATTCCCATGCAGACTCCCCCTCTCTCTGCTAAATCTCTCGCAACTCAAAGGGATCTTGTTGTTCTGAGTGAGGTATCGTGAATTCAACAATGAATTTATGACGCACCTGGTCAAGGATAAAGGCATGTCCTTGCACCCCAGACACGACCCCTCAAGGTAGTCTGGAATTCTACTAGTTTTTTCGCGTCCAAGATACCTCTAGAGCTCCAAATGGATTCACATAGAAACAAATGTTGTTTTATGTCCTCATCCCCTTTACCCCATAATTAAGGGTATCGGGAAATCAATCCTCCTATGTTTCCATCCATTTTCGATGTTATTTTTCCTATCAAAATAAATCCTAATGTCCTTGGTTGTGATCTACCAGGAGACCCTACTATCCTCCCACTGTTTACGGTTGTGGGTCTTTCTAAACTGACTGAATTCGACAAAATCGAATTTGCATGAGTATGAGGTATTATTCTTACCAAGGGTATTGAAGACACCTGGGGGATGGGTGACTCATGGTTGGTTCCACTAACTTATGGGTGGGCTCCTTTGATCTGGGGGGTCTTGTTTTCTTGTACCAGAGCAACCTGCTCTGCCTCATGGTCGAATCCTCCTAGGATCAGGACCAAATCTTCTTTGTCTTCTGCAAGATCCAGACATCCCTCATTCTCTCTTTCTTATAAACCTTCCTTATCTCATCCGCTCTCCATGGCACTTATTTCTTTCTACGCTTCTCTTTCCTGCAAACTTAGAATAACCAATATTTCTTGTCTTTGCAACTTCCGCAACTCCTCTAACTTTCTTTCATCCATTCCTCCAAGTTTGATTTCTTTCCGCAACACTTCAGGCTTCTTCACTACTCTCTTTACCTTTCCCCGCCACCATTTCTCAACTATGGCGGCTCTCCTCATGACGTGCTCACTTATTTTTGTTTTCTTTTGCCCCATCTGTCAAAGAACTCATTCCCCTTCATAGGTCATGAACCTTCCCCAAGATCACCCCACCCCGAGCGCATGGGTTTAAGCTTCCATATCACGTGAGGAAACAACTAGCATCCCCTCTTCCACCAAAAATACATTGAACCAAAGGGGAATTTCCATCAACAACCTCCCCTATGCCCCTTTCTTTAATATTTCTTCGGCTCGTGAAAAAGATTAGTGTTTCTCTGCTACAAACTCAATGATATAGCCTTGCAAGGATGTGTCAACCCAGAAATCCACCTCTCGAGTAATATGGTGATCCAGTTGGTGAAGATCAACTAGATTCTTTGTATCCCAAGAACCAGTTTATTTGACCTGTTCTTTGAATTCTTCTTCTTCTTGTAGGTGATCTACCCACTGGAACAACTTTTCCAAGAATTCTACCCAGAAAATCTCATATTGGTCGCTTGATCTTTCCGAGTAGAAGAAAAAATCCTTGGCGACGTCCTAGTTCATATTTTGTAACTCCGCTTCCTTTAATATGAACTCATCACACTTACGTTCCCACCATTATTGAACATCATACTTGTGGATCCGTGGAAGAATTCTCCCTACAAGTTCCCTTGTAAAATCAGGGTCTCGAGAATAGAACCATTTTGTTGGCGCAAAGTTGTGAGACTAGGGTCCTCTTCAGGTTACCAACAAAAGGGTACTGATGTAGTCTAGTGCACTGGCATTTTAATCTCTCCAAAAGGAAAGAAGTCTCACCTAAAGTGCAATCATGACAAAATAACTAAGGGAAGGGTAAGAAGAATGCTATACAGATCTATAACCCATCTATACTGGTACCATTCTAATGAAAGATAGATTACTCAATTCATATCCTTAACACATCATACACTGATACATGAGAACAAAACTATATAGAATATCAAGGAAGAATAATGAATTATAATGCATACCAGACAAAAACATAATGATATTTCAGAGTTACAGAAGTAATATAAACCATGAGCATTTTCAAAATTTGATCTTCATTCTCTTTCTATTATATCAGAATTCTTGGACAATAATCATTCACAACTTTACATTAATCATATACCCTACTCATCATATAAATATTAGTAGGTACATCTCAATACAATACTACAACTAATAGTAATCAGTCTAAGCTATTCCCTTACTAATTACATTCTAGATCCGGAGTACAGATCCAGTTCTTTCCTCTTGTTCCTCTCTCCTATGTTTTACACACCCACCCAATACAATACAGTACAATATGAAAGAGAATCCATACAATCATTTCATTCCTCTCCTTGAGAACATGTAGGCCCTCTTCTCTTCTTGATTCTATTGTAACTATATTGTCTCAAAACTGATTCGGTGCTAGCTTTAGACCGTGTTTTGTTCCAACGTCTTTATGCTGTGCATTTCCTTTATCAACCTTCTTCACTTGGTTGGTTGTCTCTTTAATAATGTGTGCAACTTCTTTTATCAAAACGAAGGTCCCAACACAAACTTAAGAATAAAATATTACAAGTGAGTTTATGCTTCATGGATTGACATAGACCATAATTTTAAGAGAATGGAGGAAGGGATTTCTTTTACAATCCAATATATTCTATAAAGAACTAGATATTTCTACAACAATGAGATGCAACCATAAAAAATACCACATTTTCATTTGACCATAAATAATATGTTTTCTTCAATATATTATTGAGTCTGACCTACATTACATCACCATATCAACTTTCACAAGCATTCTTGAATTGGATACATGAAAAGAATATCAGAAAACATGGTTTTAGTGACAAGGAAATACAACAAGTTTATCTGTGTTGAAGGTTCGTCTATCATATGTAAAAGATTTAATCTGAGTGATAAAGTGTCAATCAAATAGCTTGAACCTTCACCCACAAGTCATCGAAGAATGTTGCACCTTAGCTCAACCTTGAGATCATGGAGGAACTCCCAAAACAAGGGAATGATTTCACCCTTGGCAATGTTGGAGAAAAGTCTCAATAGAGACCGAATAATCCAAGAGTTAGGGTAAACACATATGTATGAAAGAGGCGGGTATCCACCCTTGGATATGAATGAGTCTCCATGATTATTCCTCATAAATGTGTGAAAAAAATTGACAATAACTCCAACTTTTAATAGTGTGTATAGAAAAGAGTTGGAATGCACCATATTTTATTTCTAAACATTTTTCAAAAGGACCATTGGCCCACATTCATAAATTCCCCTTCAAAGAATAATGAAAATCACTAGGGTGGTAAGAATTTAATGAAGAACATCATGCCACATGAATTTCATGGATAGACGTGGGAAAACTTGAGGTCTTGTTATTAATCAAGAGCATCTGGCTTAGGGTTCTATAGTTCATAGGTGAATGATCAAGGATGGATTCTAGAAAGAGTCATGAATTTTATTGTGGAGATACATTGCATAGCATATCTCAATAGGACAAGGAATTTCATTGGTTTGTAGCCTACAAGTGGTATTCAAGGATGGAGGAGTACTTGTATGGGGATTATAAAGTATGGATGTCAGGTTTGGCCCGAGCTAGTTTCATTATTGAAGTATATGATTTCCAAGAAGTAATCCATTGGTGCTCTATAATTTTTTATTCCAAGCATCAAATTGTTAGAGTAAACAAAGTTGACAAGTCACCTATATCTTTGGCACCTACCAAATTTAGAAATATGCTAAGACTCCTTGCACCAACTCAAATTTTCAAGGTTAAATACATAGATGTCTTCATGAATGCAAATTGTGAAAGGGTTTCTATTATGAGGAAATAGTTGATGCATTCAATCACTAATAACATCACATCCCACCAAATTGACATTACAAAATTAACAAATCCATACTAGGAAGTTGCATGGCTTTTTTCTAGGATTGTTGGCAAGGAAAGTGTTACACATCAAAATTACCCACTTCAATGATGACCCATTGTCTTCATTACAAGTGTCACAAGTGTCGTAAACATCATATTGTCATCTTTCCTATGTCATGTCTCTAACGACATCATAGGGACACTTAAGACACCTTCAAAGACTGGTTTATGAAGGAGAAATCATCTGATGAGGAGTACAAGCCTTTTTCCACGGAAGAAACCACTTAAAAATGAAATTTGTAAGGAAACGCTCCCCTACCCATTGTCAGGGAGCGCCGACGCTCCCCGACCTCCTTGGGGGGAGTGCTGCAATGCTCCATGCACCCTTTTGGGGGAGCACTACCCTTTTTGAGCGAATTTTGGTTTGTTGAGATAAATCAGGGAAGAATCCCCTCAATCTCTGAAGTTGGTTGGATTTGAATCTGAGGTCAAGGCATGATCTTAGGGAAGATCCACAACTGAAGGAGAAGAATCCTCAACTTATCCCAAGAATCTCTTAGGTGGTTGGGTCTCTCAAAGCTTATATAAGGAGGCCTCCTCATGGTGAAAGGACATATGGATATTGAGAATTATACCTAACTTATGATCTCATAAAGAAGGGGATTGGAGACACTATAAAGTATCAAACTTATGATCTCATAAGAGAGATACCATTGAAGCATCAACATTCTGTGTGTGGATTATTCGAGAAAGGTTCTGGACAAATAGAGCTTGGTGAAGTTGCTGCACCTACATCCATGGTTGTAAGCATCTCACTTTGTTTTCATTAATATAAATTTATGATTGTCCCGTTTCCTTTAAAATTTGTGTATGTTTCATGAACTTGTTTATGTTATAGATCCATTATGAAGCTAATCATGGTAGACTAGGAAGTATTGTTGTTATTTCTCATTGTATTACAGTCCTTTTGAAGAACTTGGAGATCAAGTTCAGCTTGGAGCGAGCAAGGAAAAACGTTGGTAAAAAGGTATTTACTCTTCTTCCTTCTTCTTCTTTGGTAGTTTAGCTTTATGAAAAGGAAATTCAGTGTCCACAATAGCACTTTTCTATCTTTTTCATAGGGGTATAGTATCCAAGAGGAAATCCACTTGTCCGCAGGGGGATTATCCTGTAACAGAAAGCACATCAAAGGTTCCTAGGTATGTCTTATATGTTATGCACTATGTGGTAAATAAGGGCACAGTCTTTGAAGGGAGAGAGATAATAACAAATGACATTTCCCACCAGCTGACCATTTTTCAAAAGACCCAAATATTCTTCTCGGCCTTGTATTTGGTGCATGGATGATTTTAAGGATGGAAATTTATTTTAAAATGTAGAAACCTTGGCGAATATTACTAATCCTTCATATGCCAACTATAAATGTTTGGCGATATTTTTCTAAAAATATTCAAAATTCTAAGGATTTTATATAGTTTGTATAAAATTTTGGCGATTTTTAAGGTAAAATAATTTTATCCTATATAATTTGGGCGAATCATTTTTAAAAAAGTGAATATTTGTTTGGGAAAAACCATGGAAAATTAGCCCATGAGAGAAATTTAGCCCCTAAAATCATCCCTGATTTGGTGTATGAAATCCTCTTTTATAACCAGTTTGAACACTTCACTCCCCAGGTATGTTCATGTAGATTTGAAATCCATTCCATTATGGTATCCTATGTTTTGGAGGCATAAGGTCCCTTTCAAATTTTTCAAAGTTTACGAAAAGTTTCACTATCACATTATTGTCATGTGAAAATCTAGCACAAGTGAGGGAGAAGGCCTATATTTGAGACAAGGTATTCACTAGGAGCACCATTAAACTTATAAAATTTAGTTATGTTTAAAGGGATGCAAGTTACAACAATCTATGGGCCAAAAGGTTGTCTTAATAAGTGAGTAAAATGGTTCTAAGAAGGAGTTCCCATACCACCTCTACTTCATCTTAGATTGTTTGAGTTTTTGTTTGGAAAGATGTTAAAATGGGTATAATTAATTTTGAAGGTAGTATATCTCCACCACCACAAGAGTTATGTTGAGTTATCATGTTGTAGTTATGAAGAGGGGAATTGTTGAACATGTTTACAATCAAGTTCCAACTTTTTTAGAAGTTTGTTTTTTGAGGTTGTGTTATAGTTGGAATGTAGCCTTGGCTAAAAGGTTGTGTGTTTGTTAGCATTAAAGTTTTTGGAAAAGGTTTAGATCTAATTGTATTTATACTTGAATGGAACTCAAATATTGGAGGGGGAATTAAATTTTGACTTGGTGTGTTATAGGGTTATGAATGTGTGATGAAGTTGAAATTTCCTTGAATCATGTTTGGAAGTTTTTTGGAACCTATTGGAAGGGATGCATACTATATGTAGGATTTGTTCTTGGCTTTTTTGAATGGTTGAAGTGTAAGTTTGAGGAATTTTGTAGGAAATCCTTGTAATATTTCCAAGATCCAAGGAACTAAAGGATCGAGATAGAGAGATGGTCAAGAAATGGAACCGAGATTTAGTTTGAGCATGGATTGTAGGAAAAAATTCAGGAATCCCATAAATCACTAAGGGGAGACATGTTAAGGTACCACTACTAGAAGTGGCATACTAATTTAATGGATATAAGTTGAAGAGGGATGGCGATCCCTTGGGAGATAGCTTGGCTAAGCTCATTGGTCAAATGGTGGTCAATGGTTTGGGTTTAGGGTATATCTATTAGAGTGATGTAGATTTCAAGACACACAAAGAGGTTTTCCTAGTATTGGATAGGGGAAATATCAAGGTGTTGATCATGACAACCGTTTGAAAATATACTACCTTGGGAAACCTAAATCTCAAAAACTTGGAGGCATATGTAGTGAGATATATTAGGGGAGGAATTATCAACCACATAATTTTCCAAGTCAATATTTTTAACTTTCTTGCTATATGTGACTAAGAGGTGCCAACAATTAAATCATTTCCTTATGGTCAACAAGAAAACTAGAAGGGGCCCTAGGGTTTATTCACCGCCCTAAGGGATTTGGAGCTCTTAGCTAAGATTTTTAATAAAAAAATAAACTAACTAAATAAGAAAGATGAAATATACTTGATGTAAGGAAAGGGGACACCCTAGTATATAAGGAAGGAGAGAAAACCTATTTAATGTATCGTAATGTGTTAGTATGAGTAAAATAGGCTTAGAAATACTATCTAGAAATATAAAATCAATGAAAAAACAAAAACTACCAAACATACATATAAACCATAAATGTAAGTATGGTGTACCAAGTTCTCTTAGTAAGAAGTTACCTTCCTCACTTACTATTTTTTTTGGAACCTCCCTTGAGGCGGTGGTGTTAATTTATCAAGATGTAGGAGGGATAGAGACAACAATACCCTAGGAGAAACTAGTCAATATAGTAAGGGAAGAGAAAGATAATGAACATGATAACCTATTGAGGAAGTCGTCAACTGGTGGAGGGTTGAACAAGACAAAAGATAAAATTATTCAAAGAGTGTGAGAGAAAGAGGCAAGACCAATAGATCACAAGATTGGTTTTGATATGAGAGAGTCTCAATGCATAAGAGAACGAGAAAAAAGACTTATAATAAGGATGAAAGGAAAAACTTAAATAGAATTTGGAACAACATAATGCAATTTCCAGGTGTTTCTCCAGGTGTTCGACAACGTGTCATTTCTGTTAGAATAAACCCATGGATTTTCACTACAAAACCACTAGTTAGAGGGCAATGACATAGGAAATTCGAACAAAAACACACCCTCTTTTATCAATGGGCCATGAGAAACAAGGGTGGAAGAGTATGAAAAAATTATTACTCACACCATATGTTTATATCAAGTAGTAAAATGATTGTTTAACCAATTATACACCATGAAAAAGGTTGTGGATGAATTTTGCATCTATATATGGATTATTAGCATTGGTAATTCCTCATTGGTTATCCCCTTACCTAGGTCTACACATATGAATGTGTTTTCCCCATTTTATGTTTAGAACCTAGACAAGGTGCCCTTTGTTTCTTTATTGGGTCACACTTTGGTCATTTTCATTCCTCATGGGCTCCTTATTTAGACATATTCTTCCTTACCTAACATCAATCTCAACATTCAAGCTTTATTTGGTCAATCATGGTAAGTTGTAGATGCCCTTTTCAAAGTTTCCAACATCTACAGATTCATTGTTGTTAGGTTTTGGGTTGCTCTGAAAGTTTTCACTCCATGTTATGGTTTCACTTCATTTGATGTGGGGTGCATAGTGAAATTACAATCCCTTGTTGTATCTTAGAATTTTTTAGTTCATTGACATTTGAAGAGATTAAATTAAGTACAAATGGAAAAATGGAAAAATTATATTAATAAATAAATTTATTTTTTTTAAATTATTTGATAAACATGTGATAGTGATTTGCAAGTTCCTAAGGGATTTACCTCAATAGAATTGGCTATATCTATGTCATAAGTTTTCACAGTACAATGAACATTATCGTCTTGTTGGTAGGTTCCTCAGACCTCTTGACATCAATTAGTGGTATTATCATTGCTTGGAATAGCCATTCACTTGTCAATTATTTAGTCACCTCATATGAATCTATAACCCACACATCGTTGCATATTTTTTTGGTGGAAGGGAGATGATTTTGGGATCATTTAATCTCTACAACATTGTTAGATCTGATTTTTTATATTCATCTCCATTTGCAACAGATATGAGATACCCACTTAAACATCTTTGCTAGACCTAATCATTGTTTATTACTACAATATTAGAATTTGGTTGAACATGATAGGGTTCTATAACTCATTTCCTTGCTATATATAAGCTCAAAAAAAGTGGAAAAAGTTGTTCTTGTTTACACCTACAACAAGGATATGAATCCCCCACCCCGGAGGGATGATTAAGGACCACGGTCAAGACCATCTCAAGTGATGATTCCAAATATTGTAGTGATGGATGAGTATTATGGAGAAGAGAGCTCTACAAATAATAATGAAGAGTTCACATTCGAATTTTCACATAAGTTCAAAAATGTCAAAAATTAGGACTACATTACTATTGTAAGAGGTATGGAAATACAAGTGAATAAGGCTATCATCGGTAGAGTCAAGCATCCCAATGGGTTTACCTTGAAAAAAGGAGGATATGAAAATTGCATAAGTCCCCTTTCAGTTTTTACAAAGTTTAGGATTGGTCTATAGAAATATTTAGACATATGTTGATTGGGCATGCCTCATAAAAATTAAAGAAAGAATCCCGAGCCCTCCTTCAAGGGAAGGGTGACTTTATTTTCGAGGAGAGAAATACATACATTCGAATATACAATTTCAAGAGGAAACTATGTTTATTATATAGGTTCATGAATGACAGGTTATTTCTAAATGAATTCTATAGATGGTACTAGAAGTGGCCTTCATTTCTCGAAGGCAAGAAAAGAAAAAAATTCATTACTACTCCATTCAAATTCAAAAACATCATGGTGAGAAGTAAGGTCCATACGACATAGTTAGCTCAGGGTTTGCAAACCCTCGATTTAAAAAATGACAAGTTCATTGAGGGTAATATCCATTGAGAGTTTCATAGTCCAAAATCCATTTTAGTCTCCACCTTTCTTGTCCTTGAATCCATATATATCTACCTAAAAACCCTACCAAGAGGCTAAAAAGGGGTGAAAATAATAGAAAGAAATTACCAATTTTGGCGACATGTCTGGAGCTTGAATGTCTCCACTCCA
>ML809485.1:165760-184325 GCA_009831015.1 Picea engelmannii | reverse complement strand
TCTCTTCATGTGGTCATCAACAATATACAACATATGGACAATAAAGGTAAAGACCATCAGTC
Organism: Picea engelmannii; assembly: GCA_009831015.1. Lineage (NCBI taxonomy): Eukaryota > Viridiplantae > Streptophyta > Pinopsida > Pinales > Pinaceae > Picea > Picea engelmannii. The sequence continues at coordinate 184,263 of ML809485.1, read as the reverse complement.
ACACATAAAGTACACACAGAGACAGATTTTCATGAGGAAACCCATAAAGGGAGAAAACCTCTTCTTCTTCGAAATGATAGGAAGTATTTTTTAGTTCTGTACATCATTTACAATTGAGCACCAACTCAATGTGAGGCTGCTACCTCTGTTTTACAAGCTGCAACTTGTTTGAGAGCACCAACTCTCTGGTTTCTCTAGCACCCACTATAAGGAAGCACCAACTCCCTGAATGTTCCAGCACCAACTGGATGGAAGCACCAACTTCCTGGAAGCTCCAACACCAACTGGATGGAAGCACCAACTTCCAGTTACACAGGCTCCAACCTGTATAATAGAGAACACTTGTTCTCCCTAGCACCACCCTGCCACCCTAGTTTCTTTGGTTGCAACTAGATGGAAGCAACAACTTCCTGTGTTCAAGCTTCCACTTGAACCTCTGAGGACAACAGTCCTCCTGAGCACCTCCCAACCACCCTTGAATGTTAAATAATAAATACACAGACAACTTATGCAGGTACATCACTTCTTACCATTTTTACTCTGTTCTGTAAATCTGATCTTCAACAAATTGTTCTGCAATTCTTCTTCCTCAACAGGTCAGCTCTGCATCACTTTCTTCTGTCATTCTGTTCTTCTTCTTCTGATCTGTCTGTCATTCTACTTTGTCTCTCTTTTACATTTCATTCCATTCTGTATATCTATTGAAATTTCATGCTCAACCTCTTCTCCTTTCTTACTATTTCATTCTTTTTCCATTCAGAACGAACAGCCCAATTCAGTCTCGTTCATATTCTTTTATACAAGCTACCTTGACGATTCCACTTCCCCTTCCAATCGGTAATACAAGGAAATCTGTCTTGGCAACTGAAACGCTAACTTATTTGTCATCATCTATCCGTTTCTCTTAATTGATTCATAACTGAAGCGTTAATGTGTGAGGAAGAATAGAAGCCCTCCGATCAATACTTGATCCAACGATCCAGATCTAATCAGGATTTCACTCATCGCGATTTCGGCATTTGCGATGTCAAAATTCACAAGTCCTCCGGACTCGCAATTCTCCGATTCTCGATGGCTCCTTTCATAAGCTAGCCCTCCTGAGCTTAGCTCCCAGTCAACGTGACCATCACTCCATGACCACATCCTTATCTCTGATAGCTGGCCTCCACTACACCACCATCCTCCTTTGCTGTTGTGATGACATCTGGCCCCCACTGATCGGGGTTTCGTGCATCGCGATTCTGACTTGTACAAAACTCTTGTCAACGGGATCCCCGATTTCCCGATGAACAAAATGTCGATGGCACCTTGATCTTCGACACCTGTCCCTCAGATGGACGGTCCCGATCCCTCCGGGATTTCGAGACTTTCGATATCAAGTGACTTTGTCATTTCAAAGTCCCGATCGCCGATGCCTCTGCTGACGTCACATGTGGTTTGACATGTGTTAGATCCTGCCACGTGTCACTCTGATTCGTGACTTACATGTGCCTGAAGTGTTGAATCTGCCTGACACTTGTCATTCCCTGGTTGTGCCACGTGTCCCTAGCTGACGTGGTCTGCTGTCGTGAGTTGGATCAACGGTCTAGATCACATGTTGATTCTGACGGTTCAGATTCAATCGCGAAATCGGGGATTTCGTTGCATTGTGTTCTTTGCATATTGAAATATCGATCCCCGAAACTCCGATGAAGCCTCTTGTCTACAAGTGGATGGTCCCGATCTCTGCTTGATTTAACGGTTACGATCAAATCGCGAAATCGCATATCGCGATTTCGGGGTTTTCGATGTCAAGTGAATTGGACATTTCAATGTCCCGATACCCAAATCTTCGATGACTTATCTCCCTCGCAACTTCTGCAGATATGATGGTTGTCGGTCTTTCAGGAAATATGAATGGGATCCAACGGTCACTGGATCTCTGTCTTCCTTCTTCTCTGTAAACTCTTGCTGCGCGCGTTTTCTTCAATGTTGTTCCTCCTGAGATTTTACGTCCGAATCTCCAAGGGGTTTTATCCTTCTTATCCTGCCATCTCCATTGTTGCCATTAATGAAAACAACCATCAACACGCATTCATTGCTTGTTCAATATTTTCCAACATGCTCAACCATCCATACTTTACAAAAACCCAAACTAAGTCTATATACTCAGGAAAATTCACCTCGCAGATGCGTGCCCAGTTACCCAAGGCTCGGTGTCCCCTTCAGTCAAACTTGTAATGATATCTTTCTTTAAATGCCACCTTAACTACGCATGGCTCTTGTAAGGAGGGTAGTTGAACCATGAAGTGCTCGGCTAGCGTGCGCAGACTTCTCTGTCGATTCGAGGACCTCGGCACGGCTTCGTTGAGAGAATCGATACATAGGGCCTCTGTGAACAGGAAGCTCGCCAGACCCTCCATTCCCCTCATTTAATGAACGAAAGGAGGTTTCAACCACCCACTCTTGCCTTCATTTACTTCAGTACTAGAAACAATTGTTAAGATCGGGCCCGATGGTGCCTGGAGATTGCGATGATCCCTTCTGCAACTGAACTCGGCACCTTTGGCCCTCTTTATGCAGCTCCTCCCTCTCCCCAAGTGACCATGGGCTGTGACCATATTCTTTCGGCATTCGCGGATATGAAAGGGATAACCTTTACTGATTGAAATCGCGATGAGAAATATGCCGAGAGGGCTCGATCTGGAACCACGCATCCCTCTAGATCCGACAGCTCTTAACTCTCCTGGCGATACCGTGGGCCCCGGTCCGGGATTTTCTTGGTACCTCACGCATCGGAAAATAACGGAGCTGCTCTTTGCGTGTTGGAGTCGCGATGGGAGAAGCGTCGAGATGGCTTTATTTGCCGCCAGATGTCCCCTCTGGATGGACGGCTGAAAACACTTTGTGAGACCGTGGGCCCCAGTTTCTATGCTTTCGACACTATCGGGGTTCGGGGTTTCGCGATGTTGATCAACACGAAACTCTCACCCCATGAACCCCCGATCGCCAAAACGCCGATGTGACCAGATCTCGTGCCACGTGCCCTTTGGGATGAGCGTCTGTCATCCATTCCTGAACATGCTACGGGCGCCATCCATGCGCTAACCTTGGCGCAGCTTTGCTGATCGCAATTTCCTGCTCACCGCTGATTTGATTCTTTGGATACATCCTGGACGTTGAAATCAGAGTGCTCGCTCACTTGACCTGGGACCAAAATGGATCTCTTTGTGTGCTACGCTTGGGCACTTATCGCAATCCCACAGACCTGTGTACCTTTATGTCCTGATACCACAATTGTTACTAACATTAGGCTCCATCAGGGATAGAGTCATCCCTGTGATGCTCTAAGGACTCATTTTGCAGTTCCAGTGCCTCGTTGCTGGGCTATGGAGTCATTATTAGGTCGCAAAAATAAAAAACAAAAACGAACTAAGAAACAAAAAGGACAATATTTACAAACAAAGGAGCCATCTGAGACTCAAACAAAACATTTCTTCAGGAAATGCCCATTCACTGGGCTGCTGAAAACTTCTTCACCTTCCAAACCTTGCAGCATGTACGTGTTATTTGAGAAAGTCTCGGAGATTCTAAAAGGCCCAATCCACAGGGCTTCAAATTTGTTGTGTTTTCCCTTATCTTGTTTAGGAGCATCCCATTTCAGCACCAAGTCTCCTATCTGGAACCGCTCCTTCTTGGCCTTCTTATCGAAGACCTACTTGATCTTTTGCTGATGGTCCTGAATCCTGTCCACTATCTGCTCCCTAGTTTGCTGGACCTCTACTAGCTGATGAATCCTTCTAATCATGTCATTGGGCTCTTCTTGATAATCCTGGAAGAATTTCGCTACGGGAATGGCTAGCTGAGAAGGGAAGATGGATTCGGCTCCGTAGACTAACTAGAAAGGGGAGAGACCTATAGATCTCTTTGTAGTCACCCGATCAACCCATAGGGAAAATTTCAACTTTGAATTCCAAGCCCTTTTGTTGTCTTCCAACAACCTTTTGATGATCCTTATCAAGCTTTTGTTGGAGGATTCCGCTAGACCGTTGCCTTGTGGATAATATGAGGTGGAGTGAATCAATTTGATCCTAAACTATTCACAGAACTTGGCTAGTGGTTCAGATCCGAAAGCGGCTGCATTATCAGTGACAATCTTATTTGGGCAGTCGAACCTTGTGATGAGGTCCTCCAAGAATCCAATGATTACCTTGTGGGAAGCACTCCTGGTGGGGATAGCTTCAATCCACTTGGTAAAGAAATATGTAGCAGTCATGATCCACCTGTGCTTCCCACTGGAGGTAGGGTGAATTTCTCTAATGAAATCTAGTCCCCACTACTGGAAAGGCCCTGAAACCACCACTGGATTTAACGGCAGAGACTTGAGCTGTTGCTTTCCTGCAAATTTTTAACATTTGATGCAGGCTCTAACCCTTTTGCAGACATCGGTGAACATGGTAGGCTAGTAGTACCCAGCCCTGAGGATTTTGTGGGTTGTGGCTTTCCAGAAATGGTGCCCTCCACACAGGCCGCTATGAAATTCAGCCACGATCATTTCGACCTCTTGTGGACTCATGCATTTTAAAAGCACCCCCAGGGGGTCTTTCCAATACAACATTTGATTGATCAGGAAGTATCTGACTGCCTTGAGCTTCAAAGCTCTTGATTTGTTCCTTTCCAGGTCGTCTGGGGGCCGCAACTCTTGCAGAAAGTATATGACATCCTTATACCAAGGGCATCGAGCTAATGGGGGCTCTCTTCGAGGGTCCATTTCAGACAACCGACTTTTTGGAATTCCTGAGCATTTGTTTATGAAACTTATCCCCAGAGCTTGGCAGTTTTCTTCAGCCAACAGTTTGGCTAAACCTTGACCTTTGATCAATTTGGTGGGCCTTATTTCCAGGTCGAATTCCAGGATTTTGGCTATCCATTTACTCCTTCTTCCGTCTATGTCAGGCTGAATAAGAATGTCTTTAACAACAACCGAGGGGACATAGGCGATGATATTTGCTGTAGGACGTAGGTTCTAAAAGATTTGAGATATTTTACTAGAGCATAAGCCTGCTTCTCCATAGTGTCATACCTGACTTCGACATCCCTCAATGTTCAACTAAAATAAGCAACAGGCTGCTCTAGCCTAATGTCGTTTATCTGTAATAGAACAACATCCACTGTGTCAGGTGAGGCAAAGGAGAAAATAAGGAAATCCTTTGAGTAGTCGGGACTGATAAGCACAGGAGCTTCAGTCAGGGCCTTCTTGATTTGTTCAAAGGAATGTCGCGATTGAGGGGTCCACCTTACTTCATTCTCTTTCTTCAACATGGTTGTTATAAGCTTTACCTCCTCAACAAAGTTAGGCACAAACCTCCTCAGAAAATTAATTTTACCGAGAAAATATTGGACCTCCTTCTTGGACCTCGGGATTGATAAGGCTTGTATCGCCTCAACTCTGTTGGGGTCAATTCTGACTCCTTCTGCTGATACTATGTGGCCTAGTAACTTTCCCTCCTGCATGGCGAACAGATATTTCTTGGGGTTTAATGAAATGCCAAACTTTCTGCATTTCAAGAAAACCTTCCTGAGATGGCGACGATGTTCCTTATCAGATTTTGAAAACACTGTGATGTCATCCAGATAAACGACCACAAATTTATCCTTTTCCCCGATGAAAGCTATATCCATGGCACGCTGGAATGTTGCCCCTGCATTCATTAATCCAAACGGCATCTTGGCATACATGAATGTGCCCCATGGAGTGGTGAACGTTGTCATTTCCCTGTCTTCAGGCAGAACAAAGACTTGATTGTAGCCAGAGAATCCATCTATCAAGGACATCCTGGAAGCTCTTGTTACCCTCTGTAGTATATGTTCCATCTTTGGCAAAGGGTAGTTATCCTTTCGTGAGTTCCTGTTCAGGTTTCTGAAGTCTACACAGAGTCGGATCTCTCCATTCTTTTTCCTTATTGGCACCAAGTTGGACACCCACTCTGAATATCTCAGTGGTACAATGATCTGAGCTTGAAGCAGCTTCTTCACTTCCCTCTCCTTGATAGGCAGCAACATAGGGTTGATCTGTCTAAGCTTCTGCCTAAATGGCTTCGCCTCCTCTTTTAATGGGATTTTATGCTCGATGACAGAGGTGTCATAGTTTTTGAGGTCTTCGTAGGTCTAGGCAAACACATCAGAAAATTCCCTCAAAAGTCCACTGTATTCAGACCTCTGCTCCTTTGTCATATTTCTTGACAATTTGACAAACTTGGGCTCACTCTCAGTCCCAATGTTGCACTGAATAGTACCAGTTTCATCCTTTGAGGTTTCTCCCTTTAACGACACATCATTTCTATAAAAAATCCTTTCCAAAGGAACCAATCCCCTTGGAATATGATTGTTGGGCAGTTGTACAATGTTACGCTCTGCAATCTTATTCAGAAAAGTACCCCCATCAATCTTTTCTTCAGAGACAGAGTCTTGGTCGATGTAAATATCTGAAAATTCTTCAACAGTCTCCAAGAACTTCTTGATCTCGAGATCATCCTCGAATACCTTCCAATGTTTGACGTTGTCAGGTATGGAGGGCCTGTATTTCACTTCTACATCATATCTGCATTTAGGTGGCAAGGGTACTTTGAAATTACTTGTTGATGTAGCCAAGGAATCTGCCATCGTGTTCTCCTCTCTTGGGATGAAATAAATGTTAAACGCCAAGAAGAAACTATCAACTAGGTCCCATACCTCATTTCTATAGCTTTTGAGTCGAGGATGCTTAGCCTGATAGGCGTTTCTGATCTGTTGGACCACCAACTCTGCATCTCCGAACACTGCTACCTCATGAATTCCCATTTCCTTCGCAGCTCTTAATCCCAGAACAAGAGCTTCATACTCTGCCACATTATTGGTAGCTTCAAATTCTAATTTGTATGACAGAGATATGATTTCCTGAGCGGGTGACACAAAAACCACCCCAGCTCCAACGCCTTCCCTGGAAGAGGCTCCATCAAAGAACATTTTCCAGAAGGGGGTGATGGAGGGAGGAAATTTAGGGGAAATGGTGGGTTTCTTTCTGAGTTTAAGAGGAGGCTTAGGGGCATGGGTGAGCTATAGTAAACTGGATCCTAAATCAGTGTCCAAGGCAAAGATAGGATGATTGGTAGGGTTGGCTTCATCGCTGATTATATAGGCCAGTTGGGCTTCTCTGTATAGTCTTCTATGCTCTCCTCCAAACATTGGGATAGTGGCATAGGTGAGGTCCATCTGCAAGGTTCCTCCCAGTCTCTTTATCCAAGATCTTGACAAAAACATACCAAACTTGGGGGGAACATCAGCCACTACAATATCCATGACCACACTTTTCATGGGCAGTTGAAACAAGGTCACGACCAGGTCTTTGATGACTCCTAGACACTGAAATTTCCTGGATTCAAAGGAATAGAGGTCATGATAGGCTCGAGTGACTTCTAGTCCTAACTCTTCCATGATAGTTTTGGCCATGAGGTTGTGAGAATCCCCCGAATCCATCAAGCAATTGTGCAATACCTTGTCGTGTATGTTCAAGGAAGTGTAGAAGGGAGGGGATGAGTCATTCCTGTCTTCTACCATAGGACCTAGGATAACTGCAGGATTTTCATCTTGTAAATTGATGGAGTCTGTGGGAGGGCATGAGACCTCAGACTACAAAATCTTAGATAAGCGCTTCTTGAACCCGTCATGTTTAATCAACTCTGTCAGGGGCACATGGATTCTGATTTTTTGAATTTCATGCTCGAAATTAAAAGAAGATGAGAGCTTCAGGATTTCTCTTATTTTGGGAACATGACTCTAGATAATGGGAGAGAGGGGTTGGGTCTTCTTACCTCTGTGATTGTTTGTTGCTTCATTAGTAGGCTTCTCTGTTCTAGTGAGCTTCTCAGGAGCATCAGGTGCTACTGCCTTCTTCTGGGACCTCAGGTCATACTTGCCTTGGTGGCTACTAGTCTTGTTTTCCTTGCTCAGCTCATTTAGCTGACTGTCCATGAGAGACTCCTCATATGCTGATTGAGTGAGATGAGGAAAAGGAGGAGTGTCCCCGAAGCAATGGATTTCAGGATCCAACTCATATGTTTCCCCTTCTTCCCCCTCGACCACAAAATTGTTTTTGAAAGGGGCCTGAACCTTCTGATCTTCTCTATCTCTTCCCCTCTCCCTTTGCATAGTCGGGGAAGCAATATTGCTGGGCCTTATGAAGCCTCCTACCCTTTCGGCATTTTGGGGTCCTTTGTATGCTTGCCTCCCTTCCACCCTCATTCTCTCCATCTCTGCAGACAGAGATTTCACCATCCTGGTCAGTGCATCCACTTGAGGGTGGGGCACCGATAGGTCAGAAGTCGAGGCTTCTGACCTTCCCTTTCTCCTGTCTGCATCAGCCTTGTTTCTCAGTCTGTCAATTGCTAATACATTATATTCCACTTCTATGGCCACATCTTGCATTTGAGCCAAAGAGGTGGCTCTTCTTTCTCTCAATAACAGGCAGAAATCAGGGCCAAACGCACTAGCATAAGAAATTTTGGCCGAGGCTTCTGAAGGCTTTATTTCGGCAGGGATTTTATTATACATCTTATTGAATATTTTGGAGAAGTCAGAGACAGATTCTCCATCCATATTTTTCAAAGACCTGAACTCTATCATGTAGTACATGAAATACTTCCTATCTCCCCACTTCCTCAGGAAAGCACTATCTAGAGCTTCAATCCCAGCAATAGATCCTGGAGCCAATCCTCTAAACCACTTCCTTACCTCACCATCCAGGCTCTGGATAAAGACTCTCATCCAGACATCTTCATTTTCAATATTGAGGTTTTATGCATAACTGTAGAAAGCATCCAGGTGCTCTTCAGCAGTTATGTATCCTTCCCCAGTGAACTTGGGCATGTATTTCAAGTAATCCCCAGCAGGAAGAGGATTCATAGGGTGGGGTAGGAATAAAGGAGCATATCTAGCAGCAACTATGGTGTCCATTCTATTTAGAGGGGGATTAACACCAGCCATAGGGATATTAGGTGGAGGAGAACTTGGAGGAGAAGGAGTTCAAGAAGGGGCTACTAGGAATGAGTCTCGAAGTTGAGTGGGAAACAAGAGAGGATTCAAGGAGAAGGCTAACGAACTCAAGTCAGCAGGTACTCTTCTATGTGCAGGAGTGGGGAAATCTCCTGTAGTCCCGGGTCTACGCCAAGGAACAGCTTCAGAGGAGAGGGGAGTGACAAGAATTTCTCCCTCCAATCCCAGACCAGGAGGGGAAAACTCAGTAGGAACACTCCCAAAATTCAAGAAACAGGAAGCCTCTGAAGGAGGTCTACTAAGAAACTGAGGAGGAGAAAAAGGAGTTCTCACAGAAGGAGATGGCGGATTACCTGTTTCGGCGATGGACACTTCTTCTACAGAGCTCTTTCCTCTTCTGAGAACCACCTCTGGGTCAACTTCAGGTGTAGCTAGAGGCAGCTGTGGATGAGACCGCGTGTGTCTGCCTCTGAAAGCCACAATTAATTAGCGCAGGTTCTCCCCAGTGGAGTCGTCACAATGGAGTCGCCAGGTGCACAGTAGAAATCTTGATAATTCTGATATCTGATGCACCTTCAGAATCAATTGATCGTTGTCGTTCAATCCCAGGGAAAATATTCAACTTCGTCCCTGGCAACGGCGCCATAAGTGTTAGCGTCGGAAGTCACTCCTGGATTGCTAGCAGGAGCAGAGCCCGACACCCATCAGTTTTATGTCACAGTTTAATAAATGGGGTGATCAAAGGGAGGTAAAGACTCGAGAAAATATATCTTTAACTCGGTAAATTGGGCCTGGTATGTAGAAAGTGAGGGAGGTCTTGATCCAACTTCTGTCAGTAATTTGATTAAAGGGTGGTATATGGAGGACTTGTAAGAAGGGTGAGCAAGACTGCCTCATGCAACAGACCTTCGGAAGCTTGAAGAAGAAAAACTCAGGAGCCAAGATCATCTTAGTCTGGAGCTTCAAGGAGCTGAAGAGTGACTCAAATGGATCCTCCAATTCCAATTCGTCCAGCGATATGAAAATAATGGGGATCGATTAGAAACAATGTGACTATTACAGTGATCCAACCTACATCATCCTATAACAGCCACAACTCAACTGGATCCTCCAATTCCGAGTTGTTCTAACACAATATACGAGAGATGGAAAGAGGCTGACATCCATAAAGTAAGAAATCTCAAATGCTTTTACATAAACCAGAGCGACCAGTGCTTCATCAAAATTTTACAGTCGGGAGCTCTGCTCAACCATCCATACTTTACAAAAACCCAAACTAAGTCTATATACTCAAGAAAATTCACCTCGCAGAGGCGTGCCTAGTTACCCAAGGCTCGGTGTCCCCTTCATTCAAACTCGTACTGATATCTTTCTTTAAATGCCACCTTAACTACGCATGGCTCCTGTAAGGAGGGTAGCTGAACTATGAAGTGCTCGGCTAGCGTGCCCAGACTTCTCTGTCGATTCGAGGACCTCGGCACGACTTCGTCGAGAGAATTGATACACAGGGCCTCTGCGAACATGCAGCTCGCCAGACCGTCCATTCCCCTCATTTAATGAATGAAAGGAGGTTTCAACCACCCACTCTTGCCTTCATTTACTTCAGTACTAGAAACAAATGTTAAGATCGGGCCCGATGGCACCTGGAGATTGTGATGATCCCTTCTGCAACTGAACTTGGTGCCTTTGGCCCTCTTTATGCAGCTCCTCCCTCTCCCCAAGTGACCATGGGTTGTGACCATATGCTTTCGGCATTCACATATATGAAAGGGATAACCTTTACTGATTGAAATTACGATGAGAGATATGCCGAGACGACTCGATCTGGCACCACGCATCCCTCTAGATCCGACGGCTCTTAACTCTCCCAGCGATACCATGGGCCCTGGTCCGGGATTTTCTTGGCACCTCGCGCATCAGAAAATAATGGAGCTTCTCTTTGCGTTGGAGTCGCGATGGGAGAAGCGCTGAGATGGCTCTATTTGCCGCCAGATGTCCCCTCTGGATGGATGGCTGAAAACACTTCGTGAGACCGCGGGCCCCAGTTTCTATGCTTTCAGCGCTATCGGGGTTCGGGGTTTCGCGATGTTGATCAACACGAAACTCTCACCCCATGAACCCCCGATCGCCGAAACGCTGACATGACCAGATCTCATGCCACGTGCCCTTTGGGATGAGCGGTTGTCATCCATTCCTGAACATGCTACGGGCACCATCCATGCGCTAACCTTGGCGCAGCTTTGCTGATCGCGATTTCCCGCTCACCGCTGATTTGATTCTTTGGATACATCCTGGACGTTGAAATCAGAGTGCTCGCTCACTTGACCTGGGCCCGAAATGGATCTCTTTGTGTGCTACACTTGGGCACTTATCGCAATCTCACAGACCTATGTACCTTTGTGCCTCGATACCACAATTGTTACTAACACATTCCACATACCAAAAGAAATGGAATGACATGTAATGTCCATATTGAATAGTATTACCTGAAAATATATCAAAACTCATACCATTATCCATCAAACAAACTTGAGTCCATTACCCAAACCTAGGGTCTCCAACTTCTCATGGCCATAACTCTCTAACCGTGGGGAGTTATGTGATGTTCCACATACCACCAGAAATGGCATGAAAAGAACTATCCATCTAGGATAGTTTCACTGAAAAATTCATTGACCTTCATCTCATTATTCCACAAATAAGTATGGGTTCTCTAACCATACTTCTAGGATAACTCAATCCGCAAAGCGTCTTCCCGTGAGGGATTTCACCATAAGGGGACCACTTTGGAGTTCATCCATTTGTACTTATTATCAACCATGACAAGACAATAATGAGTCATATTTACAACAAACAAACTTGGGTCCATTACCCAAACCTTTGTGCTACTGGAATTCACTACCTTACTTTCTCCAAGGGTTGACATCAATCTACAATATCACTCTCCAATAGTTGACATCAATGAAAACCAATAATCCATACCAACTATCCATCAACCTAAGCCAACTTTTTGACATAAGTGTGGTAGGTGTGTCCAACATAAATCTTATTTATATTCTTGTAATTAGGCACAAGGTGAGAAACTTGATTTTTGTCCACTAAAACCTATAAAAATTAGCATTTGAAGTCATTAAAGGTGAACATTCACTTATTGATTCATTTCTTTGATATATGATTATTGTGCCTTTTAATATTAAGCAAAACTAACCATTACTCTTTTTATCAATTCCTTTTATGATTATGCCTAAGGGCATTGAAGGGATTCTAACCTAATACCTCTATGGTAAATTTATTAGTATCCAACCAATAGTTTTGAAACTACATTAAAACTTCAAGGAAAAGAGGGTTTAGTAAACCTTGGCTCTCCTATTGTCTTGAAAACCTAAGTTCATTCTAGGAGCAGAAGTTAAACTATTATGCTAAGCCAATTTAAGGACATTGGAAACAAAATATGAAATGAACACACTTTGGTGACTAGGGAAACACATCAACCTATCAAAGTGAATGTTATTTTTTATATTCAACAAAATATTTCAATGTTACTTCGACAATGAAACAAAATGAAATCTAAAACTGAGATAGCTAAGTTGAATATAAATTAAAATAAAACATGGCATAATTATACCATAACCACAATTACCAATTTAGAATTGAAGATTTGATTAAAGGTTAGAAAACAAGAAAATGAATTGAACAAACCAACATATATTATGTTAGATAGCTAAGAAAGATGCAACAATTACCTATCAAAAACTTAGATAACAACATTCACAAATAGTTTTGAAGAGAAAATATTGAAACCAAAACCACTTGCAATGTTTAAAGTATTTTTTGAATTATATATAACTTTAGAGCTCCAAATTCTCCATATGGTCATCTTGTTACAAACTAAATCCCTATATTTATAGTCTTTTTGGAGTGTAGTTTGAAATTTACCATATTCTTAAAATCTAACTCCAAGATTCAAACTATATTTCCTTTGGAAATCCCAAAGGTCAATTGTACATAAGCCCTACGTTCTATCTCCAAATTGTTGAATATAAACATTTGAAATTTTCATTCTTTTTGATAAAATATACTCACTAGAAAAACACAAAGGGTTCACCATATAAAATAAGCATATAATCCATGAGGCGGCTAGTCCTCGCCTTGTAAGTTGAATGGTTTGTTTGCATATGTGGATGTTATGTGATATACAAATCCTTTATATAGTATGTATCGATATGTGTGTTCCCATGATTGCACTAACAAACACTACTCTTTGAATGTAGTGTGGGATAAAAGGTGGAATTCATTATATTGGTTGCTAAATGTGCTGGTAGGTAGGGCTTGGGTAGAACATGTGGATTTTGTACATACCATGATTGACTAATATTAAGGTTATTTTCAAGGATATGTTCTTAATTTTCCATAGTTCATCATTTGTCAGTATACTTGTTGTAGAGCAACTTCACTTCTCTCAATGCAAAAAAATATCAACCCTACTATGATCAACTTGATCATAAAAGAACCAATGTAAATTCTTAGGATGAAAAGATAAGAAAGGGGAAATATAAACCTAGATAAGCGAGGGGAAAGATAAACCTCACATTGTTTACAATATTCAAAATATAACCATAACTATTGCTATAATATCACAAACCCGCATATAAGCTAGGCATGCAATGTGATACAATAACATTTTTAAAGAAAAGGGAACCTAGATGGATGCATTAACCATGACACATGAGGGAGAGGAATGAGGGGACATCCATAACCTACACATGCAATGAGGAGGGATGCAACATAAGGTGAATTAACAATTTAACATTGCCTTTTTGTAGTGATATTTCCCTTGAGTTGAACTTCGGTAGATATGTGAAAGTCCCTTAATTACTAAATCAAGTGTTTGAACTTGGGTATGTTTATGTTATTTAGATAATAAATGCATCATTGTAAATGATTTTTAGGTTGATGAAGAGTCTTGTAACTCATCAAGAGTGCAATTGATTGCAAGCATTGGTTTCTAAGAATTTTGTTAATATGTTTTTGGAAGAGACTTTAAGTTTGTAGACCTTTATTAGAAAGGATCAAGGTATGGTGAATTAATAAGTAATTCAACATAAACATTCTAGGTTATGATTTTTATGTTTTAGATTGGATTGGTTAATTTTTTAGGGCAAATCCAAGGATAAATAGTCTTCTAGGAATATATTAAACACACATACTAGAAATGGATTATTTTAAAAGCATTGTTTGAATTGAAACTCGAATCCAATTATTGCATTACCATTTTTTACTGAGGTTCTCATAATTTTTTATCATTGTGATAAGTTTGGAATGTTGAAACATTGTTGTTCTCATTAATCCCCATGTGGCCAATGCACTTCACACATATCCATATATCCCAGAATAATACATGTGCAATAAGCCAATGAAAGGGCCAATGATGTTGCATAAATAGGTGTTATTTAGCCCATAATATCCACAAAAATCATAAGATCACAAATTAGTGTTGGATAGGTTCCCATGCAAAGTTTTCCATAATATTGTTAAATTACCAAAAATTCATGCGTGGATGTGATAGAATTGAAGCATCCAATTATCACACACTAAAATGTACAATATTACATCACATGTATTATGAATATGCCATAAGTGCATATTCACATGGATAATTGTTTTAGAATGATGTTATCAAGAAAATCACCTCACAAGTGTTATGAGAATAGATCTGTTATAGCATGCATTGAGAAATTTAGTTTGGATGTTACTCCACCACCCGTTTATTGGGCCCTTTAACATCACCATTGGAATTTTGTACACCTCTTCAACATCAATAGAAAATAAATTTAATATCCAAAAATCTTAAATATGATAGGAAAAAAAACTCCCATAAATTCTACCATCATATTCAATATTATTCATTTTATTGATAACATTTCCCATTTTACTTGGTGCTTCTTTATTGAGGGGATATTCCATGTGTTCTATTCTTTGGTAACATGGGAAAAATCCTCCCATGTTTGGCTTCAAAGCTTGCTTATTGTTCTATTTGGTTTGATATACTTCCCTTTTCTGGCTTGCACTTCAATTAGCTAGTGATAAGCCAAACTTATTACTTGCTCCATGTTCACTCTAACAAGGAAAATTGAATCATATCTTTAAAAACCTTTGTTGATGACCTATTCTCCATAATGACACAAGCACAAAAGAAAGAGAAATAGTTATGTTTCCTATTGCCTCTTGCCTTAGTGCTTAGGTAGGGTTCCCCATTTTTTCCTCTCCTCTTCCCCTTGGTCCTTGGTCACTGGTTTGTCTTTATTGGATAATTTGAGGCACTTGTTTGGGGCACTCTATTACTCTATGGGACCGATTTGTGACTCCCTTCACATTTATGTTGTAATTTTGTTGTGTGATTTTTGAATTCTTTGTGTGAGTCATATTTGAGTTTCGAAACCTTCCCATTCCATCAACGCATGCATTTACTATAACCATGTCAAATTTCAGTGTATACAAGCACAAAATGAAAAAAATTCAATGTTGGCCCCATTCACAGGTTACTTTGTGGGGTCAAATTAAAGAATGATTTCCACTAATTAAAACCTTGTAATGGTGCCATTATGAGTACACATAGGAAAAATATTTCATTTATAGGGCCTATGTGGTGGTTTTATACCCTCTGCATGGTTTGGGAGTCCTAAAAGAGTATCGTATGCCTTTATACATTTATAGTTCCTCCCCATATCATGTCCATGACTTGGAGAAGCATAGTTTGAAAAAATGCAATGCTGGCCCCTTTCACTGGTCGTTGTTTCTGAAAATTTCTGATGAACATGCTATAGGAACAATGAACATGTTCATTGAAATAGCCTCATTGTAATAAAATGATAACGATGATAACAAATATGATGATGGATAATTTCATCTCCTTCACAACTATGTTCTAATTTTGTCATTTGATTGTTGAATTATTTGTGTGAGTCGTATTTGAGTCTCGAAACCCTCCCATATTATCAACGTATGAATTTGTTACGAGGAAAATCACTCTATGTCATGGGGTAAACCAAAACAGAAGGAAATGACTACAGAAATCAACTCTAATCTCAAGTATCCTATATAAAAAAATATATTAACAAGACAAGATAAAGAGCCTACCTCGTACAAGCGTTCGATGAAGTCCATTGTTGAGCACTTGACTCAAAACAATACACCTACAACTTGTCCTCAACAACAAAGATACGCAAGAATATGGTGATAATATATAAAGTTAGAACATTCAATAGAATAATCCATCAATATTCATAACAAATACGCCCATGGAATAACAATTCAAATATTTGCAAGACATTAATTGGATGAGAAAAGAGTATTTCTATTAAAATGTAATCAAGAGAAGTGTGTGAATGACAAACTTCTGGATCGACATGTTCGGAACTGAGAAACTAAGTCCCTTCCAATTGGGCCTCCACCACTTCAATCCTCCACCAAAGGAAATCTCATATAAGAGAGACAATGAGGCTCTACATTAAATAGGGAAGAGCTTGGGGGATGAACAATGTGTTCAGGCTTAAAAGGACAAAGGGATGAAGACTCAATATGAAATGAATAATTTCTCCAGAGTAACTTTTCTCTCAAAGTTGAATTCTTCTCATATTTTCCACAACTTGGATAAGGACCATTTATAGCCTTCAAATGGAACCGAAGGGCCGAGTTGGAATTTTTCTAGTATATGGAAGGTCAAGGATAATGGATCCCATGACGTGACATGGAAACTCGACACCATTTTTTAGTTTTGGGCACAAAACTTGATGTACGTGGGTTGTAATTATGGTGCAACCTACGTATACGCATGTTGTATAGTTGTTAGGGTGCGCATATGTCGAAAAATACAATTTTATCTCCGAGAATTTCAAAAAGGGACTTCAAGTCTGCATAGGGAAATGGAAAAGGCCTTATGGGAAAGTTTGCATAGGGTGAGGCAAATCTTGCTATAGCAACATCTACTATAACCATGTCAAATTTCAGTGCATACAAGAACAAACTGAAAAAATTTCAATGTTGGCCCCATTCACATGTCACTCTACATGGGGTCAAATTAAAGAATAATTTCCAATAATTACAACCTTGTAATGGTGCCATTATGAGTACACATAGGCCAAAAATTTCATTTATAAGGCCTATGTGGTGGTTTTAGACCTTGTGCATGGTTTGGGAGTCCTAAAATCATATTTGTTGGACACAGGCCTATTTTGAGGAAAGACCTATTTTTGGAAGGAAAGACCTAATTTTGGGAGCATGCACAACAACTTACAAGAAAGCAGCACACGAAAAAAGAAGGAAAATCAACATGCAAGAGGAAAAGCCACGTGTGAAGAGGCAAGAAAACCTAACCATGTTAGGGTTAGGGTTTTTGACAAAGGTTGTAACGGCTATAATTTTGTAAAATAGTATAAATAAGAACCTATGAGGTCTAGGAAAGGCTGTTTGTTTGGTTATGTTTGTTTAGTTAAGAAAATAGAAAAAAATATTGGTGATCATTGTGAAATTTGTTGAGTTGTATAAGATTCGAGTAAGAAACATTTTGAGGGTTAGATGACATGTTGAGGATATTTCTATGATCTAGTCCACCTCATAAAGGTTCCCTAACCTCACCAAGATTGTATGATTGAATATGTAATGCACAGAGTGCTAGATTTTGCAGCAAACTAAATAAAAGACCAGATAAGCCAAATATTTGTGGACGTAGCCTGAGATGGGTTTGTTATCCTCGATATCTAGGGATAACTAGGAGATCATGTCTCAAGGCCCACATGGTCCTAGACATGGAGTACCAAGAGAAGGAGAGACTTGAGCATGGCCTTGGAGGGCCCATCTTTCTTCTTCTCAGCCAGTTTCGTCCTGTCAGCAGTACCGGCTTCCATCACTACCGGCCTGGCTTTGCATCAGAATGGACTCTTGCTCCATGAGGTAATTGGTCTGAGGTATCATGGTATGTGTTGTATTTGATCGTTATAACCTTCTTATGTGTGCATTAGGTTCCTTTCATTTCAAATGACTGCTTGGATCTTACACTAATCATCTTGACCATTGTTGGGGTGATTGATGGGGCAACTTAGCAAGCCGGTATTCATGAGTTTTGGTTAGCCACCAAGGGGGGTTTGCAGAGCCATCGTCCGCTCCCACCATCGTATCACTTTTTCATATTATACCCCGCTCATCCATCCCATTCCCCTAGTCTGGCCATTAGGATGACCTTCCGGGGTACATCTTGTCTTGTGGGAAGAAGGGGCTAAAGGCCCAGGAGGTAAAAGTAGCTGGTAAAAGATAAAATCCATAGGAAAATAAAACCTAGAGATGCTTCGCCCAGGCGATCCCCGAGAAGGCAATAAAAAGCCTCTCGATAAGAAACTAAGGGACCCTAAGAAAAATGAAATAAACAAATGCAAGACCTAACCAAGAGGATGGGAGGTCTCATCACGAGCCGGCCCATTATGTTCATAAGTATTTAGCGG
>ML809485.1:106834-122502 GCA_009831015.1 Picea engelmannii | reverse complement strand
GACCTTGGGGGCTTCAAGCCTTCATGTGGGGGTCCTTCATCTTCGTAAGGCCATAACTCTCAAACCATGAGGAGTTATGTGACATTCCACATACCACCGGAAATGGCATGACAAGCACTATCCATCTAGGATAGTTTCACCAAAAAATTCTTTTATCTTCATCTCATTATTCGACATACAAGAATGGGTCCTCCAACAATTCTTCTAGGATAACTCAATCTGCAAAGCGTCTTCCCATGAGGGATTTCACCATAAGGGGACCACTTTGGAGTTCATCCATTTGTGCACCTTATCAATCATGATAATACAATAATGAGAGCATGGGTCCTCCAACCATTCTTCTAGGATAACACAATATGCAAAGCATCTTCCCGTGAGGGATTTCACCATAAGGGGACCACTTTGGAGTTCATCCATTTGTGCACCTTATCAATCATGATAAGACAATAATGATTCATCTATACATTTTTCCAACAATGCATCATATACCAATGAAAACACATCGATCCATCTTCATCATGTATCAATGACAACTCATTGATCCATCTTCATCATATCAATGACAACTCATTGATCCATCTTCATCTATGAATTATCATAAAGGACAATACATATTACATTACATCAATCATCAATCAATCAATCCTTTGGCATCAATCAATCACTTGACATCAATCAATCAAACCATTGGCATCAATGACAACATGATCCAACAAAATCCCACTACACTACAGGCATCAATCGGTGAATGAATCTCCAGTACAACTTTAGAAAAAAGGACACAAATATTAATTACTAAACATAGCATCAAATGAAGATGAATTCTGTAAAAGTAACCATTAACACATAGCAAGCATCATCAATGTGAAAGGAGCATCAAACATGGATGAATTCCTACCACTTAGTCTCAGACAATGCTAGAAGAAAAACATAATAATGGAAATGATATACAAGAAACACATAATGAACATAAACACCGTGATGAATCTCAAATTTCAGAAAGAGGAAACTTCTTCATTAACTTCAAAGGAATAAACAAGTCTTGATCTGCAGTACAATAGTCCTCTTTTCCCAAAAAGAGTCCCCCCTTAGCTCTCATAGCTTCATGAAATATATACAAAACATATCTTCCTATGTTGTGAAATTCAAATCCTAATAGCCTTCCTAGGTTGAGAAACATTTACAAATCTCTTGGCAACAAAATCTGAACTAACTGTTGAAAAAGAGGAGTCAAAGTTGACTCATTATTACAAGATAATAATAGATAAATCTTCTTTTGAAACCATATCATGATGATATTTGACCTGTGGAATTTGTTGTAGATGATATTTCATGCTTTCCTACCTTTCCTTGCTGATCTGGAGGCATTCCAGAAGCTCTGTCATAGTTGCGCAACAAGTCTGCTACGCAATAGTAACCTACAACAAAAATGCAGCAGATTGCACAACGAACTAGGAAAAAGGGGTCAAATATGACATCATATCTCCAGAATAAAAATATATTTTTCAAAAATGAGAGAGGTTTTTGTATATGAACTTGTTCTTGATAAAAACCTCTCTCCATTTTCTAAAATTCCTCTCCGGTATCTTTGGATCCGCACCCAAAGATGATGACTAAAACATTAAATGCTTAAATCTGGAAAAATGGGTTGTAAAGATCCATTCAAATCTCTCAAACTATGACACTTGTTGAAAATCTGAGAGCAATTTTATTATTTAGTTTTTCCTTGAAAAAAACTTCTCCAGTATTTTCAAAATTCTTCTCCAGTTAGTCAGAGAGTGATCTTGAAGTTGACCACTAAACCAGTCATTTGTGCAACACGCCCTGTAGCCTATGTGCAGGACAATCCTCTGTGCAACAAAATCCTTTGTGGCAGGAAACTTGACGCAACAATGAACACCACCAATAAACTTGGCACAACAACGAACAACAACAAGAAACTCGACGCAACAACGAGGATGGAAAGGGTTTAGCTCAAATGAAGTAAATTTGGTTATGTGAAAAGCAAATTCGTTTTAGAGGATAACCTTCAATGGGTTCCAAGAAAGGCTCTTGAACAGTGATTGAAACAAATGGGGAATGTGCAGCAAAAAACAGAGTGAAAGGTTTGCGTAGTGAATATCAACACACAGGGTTTGCGTAGTGACTAGAGTTTGTGTAGCAAAGAGATTTGGATATTGTTGGAGAGGCTATGGATGATGCACATGTCTTGGATAATTGGAGATTGGGCCTGCAGACCCAATATTTTTGGTAAAATGAACTTGGGCCCTGTAATAAACCCAAGGGTATAAAATTGACTACAAAAGTAAAAAATTGTCTAGTAAACCAATTTTAATTTGCCCAGACTTACTAAAAGTTGCCCAATTTGATGAAATTGTTTCCCCAAAGAACCTAAGAGACCAAAGATTTTTAAAAACTAAATTTATGCCAAAATTCAAAATTTAGCATGTGACAACACGCAACAATAGTATAATAATGCATAGCCACAATAAAACAACATGCAGACATAGTATAATCATGCACAATATAATCAGTTACCTCAGTACAACACATTGCGAGGAGATCGAGGTGGATACAGAGGTGGAGGACGATGAAGAGGAGGATTTGGAAAAGGCATAGGACCAGTAGTATGCCACAACTGCCAATAGCCAGGACATTATATAAGGGAATGTCCACTTCCACCAGCAACATGTATGTATTGTCACACAATAGACCATGATACAAAATATTGTCCAACACTATTTGGGAAGATCCAAGAAAAAAGGAACCAGAATGTCTAGTGGATATCTGCAGAAGCTAGGGAGGACGAGAGATACATATATATAGTCACTCGAGGAGGAGCCAAGATAGGATCTGATGTAGTAAAACAAGATCCAATGCAACACCAATGGGTTAAGAGGAATACTGAGCCACAAAAGAAGTTTGATATAAGAAAATAAAAGGAAACATTCAAGAAGGCTAGATAGGAGTTTCTCAAGCAAAAATTTTCATGTACATCAGTCACGCAACAAAATCAGAAATCTCCTATGTACGAGATGCCTTCCTCAATGGACCATACCAGTAAAGGAAAACCTTTAGAGCAGGTAAGTACCATAAACACTTTTCTTTAATCCTTTGTTAAGTTATTGAATGACCCATCATTTATTAAGATCTTACAAAATCTGCTAGAAAGATGTAACACAGAGGCAGAAGGAAAGCTAGAAGAAAATAGTTAATCATCTCCATACAAGAAGAAGGATAAGCAGACAATTCAGACTGAATGCCAACATTGGAAATTTTAATAAGGGTTATATCATACTATATTTAGGCTATGAAGTAAATGTTTTACCTAAGAAGACATGGAAGTGTATGGGAGAACCCACACTAGGCTATTCACATGTCGAGCTGAAATTAGCAAATCAACACATAGTGCTACCAATTGGAAGGCTTAAAGGTGTGACAATAGATTTGGATGGAGTGTGCACAATGGCATATTTTGAAGTAATAGAAATAGTAGATGGCACAACACCTTACCCAACATTGCTTGGACTAGATTGGGAATTTGATAACCAGGCCATAATCAACCTAAAGATAAGGAAAATGACATTTGAATCGGGTGAATATAGAGTCATTGCACCATTAGATCCTTCAAAAGGAGAAAGGTTTGTAGAACCCACTTATTTGAATCTGCAGAAAATAAACCAGTTGTACAAAACTACCTCACGAGAAGAAGATTATGTTAACCCAACTACAGATATGGTACTCAGCTGGAAAAGCATTACATCATGCACTTCTAATTCAGATACAGGTTTAGAGAATTAGCAATAATGATTACATGAATATTCCACAAGAAGGTGCGCCAGAATAGACTATGTAGTAAGATGGGTTGGTACAGAGATAAGAGAACCTCCAAGTTTTCATGGGGTAAATGACCTAGAGGAATTTCTAACAAAATATGAAGAGGAAGTATTAGAAAATCATAGGATATTATCCCTAGATATTGCACTCAAGGATACACATGCAATATGGTGGGGTGTGCACAAAGAAACCATTCAAGACTGTTATCAGTGTAAATGACTACTACGCATTAGATTTGGCATAGAGCAGGGGAGAAATAAAATGCAGAAGTATGATGGACAGAGAAAACCAATGGAACACTTAGAGAAGTGCAGAACACAGTGGAGGATGACACCACCAGAGGAATGGCATCATCACTTTATCCATACATTAGAATGAATTCCACGGAATTGGTACATAGAACAAGAGATGCATAGAGGTACTATAGAATGGACAACATTACAACAAAACTTTGTAGTAACCTTCTCATTTGAACATGAGAACCCCAACATGAATTAAGCACTAAATATGATATAGGGAACGATATTTACTAATGAACCAAAGGTTGAAATCATGACAGAATATCAACAAAAAAGTAGACAGACGGTCAAAGAGTTACGTTAATGCTATCATGTTGAAGAAGAAGCACCAGATGAAGATGATCTACGCAACATTCAAATTATAGATATTGAGGGAGAAAGAGAGGTTGAAGGTACATATATGGAGTCATAAGTATTTTCCACACCAATCAAATTTAATAAAGTTAACATTGGGATGAATGCAAATCCTAAAATGGGAAGTATTGGATGCTATTGGGAGGAACAAACAATAGAAATAATAACAAAGTTACTGCATGAATACAATGACCTATTCCCAACAAACTTTACAGAGATGAAATGCATAGTAGGGGAGATAGGAGAGATGAAGATACCTCTCAAAACTAAGGAAAGACCTGTTAGGAAGAGACCTTACAGACTGAATCTAGTATATAAGCAGAAAGTGAAAGAAGAAATTGACATAATGTTGGAAGCTAGTAATATAGAACCAGTAGATGAATCTGAATGGATAAGTCCTATGGTAGTGTAAGAAAAGAAACAAGGGGGGATAAGGATCTGTGTAGATTTGAGAAACTGAATGATGATTTCTTACATGACCCTTTCCCTACCCCTTTCACAGATGAGGTCTTAGAGAATGTGGGAAGCCAGGAAGCATATTCATTTACAGATGGATTCTCAGGTTACCATAAGATCAAAATAGCTCCAGAAGATAGGTATAAGAGTAATTTTGCTATAGAATGGGGATCCTACCAATATACAGTCATGTCATTTGGGCTGAAAAATGCACCAGCCATATTTTCAAGAGTATTCATAGCTGCTTTTAAGGAATTCATAGATCAGTTTTTAGAAGTATATCTGGATGACTGGACTGTATATAGTCTATTAAATATCATGTAGAAGTGTTAAGACTCATGTTGGAAAGATGCATGAAATGTCATATCTCATTGAACATCAATAAATGCATTTTTGGGAAACCTTTTGGAATATTGTTGGGACATATAGTGTGTAAACAAAGTTTACTAGTGGATCCTGCTAAGATTGCAGTCATTGTAAATTTACCACCACCAAAGTCAGTGCCCCAATCAAGAGAAACATTGGGACATACATGCTATTACAAGAAATTTATAAAGGGTTATGCGTAGATTACTGCACCCACGGAAAAATTGTTAAAGAAGGACACTCGATTTCAGTGGAATGAGGACTGTCAACAAGGATTGGGCACCTTAAAAGAAAATATGGTCACAACACTTATTCTAGTATTCCCATACTGGGAAAATACATTTCATGTGCATGTAGATGCATCAACCATATCACTTGGAGAAATTTTGGCGTAGCCAGGAGAAAAGGACTTAGACCATCCTATAGCCTTTGCAAGTAGAAAATTGTCAAAATCATAGCAGAACTACAACACCATAGAAAGAGAAGGCCTAGCCATGGTATATGTACTTCATAAATTCAAACACTATTTACAGGGTAAACACTTTAAAATGTTCACAGACCATTCTTCCCTCAAATATCTAGTCAACAATCCAGTGTTGGGGGGGAGGATCTGTAGATGGATATTGTTGTTCCAAGAATTTGATTTTGAAGTAATAATCAAGCCAGGGAAGCTAAACGCAGGACCTGATCACCTGTCTAAGGTAACTAATGGAGAAGAACCTATTAACTTGGAAGACAAATTCACTGATGTGCAGTTATTTTTAGTACAGGTAGTTGATGAATATTTCGCTGATATTATTGAATACTTAAGTACAGGGGTTGCACCACAAGAATTTAGCATTGCGCAAAAGAAAAATCTGGTAGTCAGAGTTGTAGACTATCAACTTATTGTAGGACATTTATACAATATGGGCGTAGACAACATTTTGAGAAGGTGTGTATTAGAACATGAAAGGCCCAGAATTTTGGCAGAAGATCATGAAGGTATAGTTGGAGGACACTATGAAGGAAAAGATACCATGCAGAAGGTATTTCACACGGGATTATGGTGGCCAACAATCCATAAAGAGGCCAAGGAATATTTCCAAAAATGTGATGTCTGTCAGAGGGTTGGTAAACCTAACAGAAGAGGCGATATGCCTCTGAGACCACAAGTGACTCAGGAGGTATTTGACAAATGGGCTATAGACTTTTTAGGACCTATCAACTCACCAGAAAAAAGGTCAGCATATAGATATAGTATTACTGTGACATAATACTTAACAAGATGGGTGGCAGCAACACCAGTCAAAGATTGTAGCATAGAGACAACAACACACCTCTTGTTTGAGAAAGTGATCACCAGATTTGGATGTCCAAGGATTTTGATGAGTGACCAAGGCACTCATTTTATCAATGATACCATCAGGGCTATGACTAAGGAGTTTGAATTCTATCATCAGAAGTGTACACCATACCATCCTAAGGAAAATGGAATGATAGAATCTTTCAATAAGATCTTGGAAAATGCTCTGACAAAGATCTGCAATTTCAATAGGGATGAATGGGTCTTGAATATAGCGGTAGTGATATGGGCATATAGGACAACATGTAAGAAGTAGATATGACAAACACCATTCATATTGGTATATGGGCAGGAAGAAGTAGTACCATTAGAATTTCTGGTACCCATTCTGCGCATAGCAATAATTACCAACATGACAGAAAGAGGCACGGTAAAGGAGAGGTTAAGTCAACTAATGGAAATGGAAGAGGATAGGATTCTAGAAATATTTCACCAGAAAGTACAAAAATCAAGTAACAAATCCTGGCTTGACAGACATTAAAAAGAAGAGGTTTAAGGAGGGAGACCTAGTTTTTTTGTATGACAATAAAAAATTTCAACATCCTAGTAAGTTTAGAATGAATTGGCTAGGGCCATATGAGGTAAATATTGTCATAGATGGGGGATCTGTATAGCTAAAATACTTGGGAGGAACAAAACTAAAAGGAATGATCAACGATAGTCGACTGAAACTGTACAGGGACAATTGACCTACTAACTCTTAAAAGTTATAGCACAGTTGTTGATGATAAAAATCGCAACGAGGATTTCGCCCACAAAGTATTTCTAAAATAATATTATTTATAAGCTAATGATATATATAATACTAGTAGGTGGGACCCCCTTGTAGATTGGAGGATCAAAGATAGTCTTGTTACACATTTTATGCTGTTGTTCGATGATGCTTACAGGGTTATACATGATTGATGGTGAAATATTGGTTTTATTTGCGACATAATGGCAGATGGATAATGCATGTTATGTGTTGGTTCTGTTTCTCTAAACTCTAAATTCCATGCAATGATGGCTTTTGTTAACTGTTATTGGAATTTCTATTGTAGCCATGATTCGTCACATGTTGTACCTGCACAAGACACGTGTTAGTTATACCAAGAAACAATAGCAATATGGAATAAAATCCAAGAAGAAGAAACTAAACTATGCTATGCATTTGAAATTAAAGAAATGATGTTAGTCCTAACTAGCAATGTTAGTGGCTTTATTGAGTTATATGGGCGCATGTGATATATGTTATAGTATGGTTTTGGATTAATGGTTAGTATGGATCAGGTGGCACATTTGGCATGCAAATGTATGCAAGTTTCGAGGCATGGGTTAATGGCATGGATTAATGTTGGTTGGCTATCGTGTACTATGTAATTGACTGAAGGGAGGATGGAAGCGACATGCATTTACCACACGTCACTCCATACTTCCCCCACTGGCCGTCACCCTAGCTTGGTTATTGTTCATTTGATTTTCATTGTGGTTAATCTCTGGTATTCAGGCGAGGAAGGAACTGCTCGACCAAGCTCACATTTTTAAAGACCACTTGGTTACAGGTATGTTGTTTTCTCCCATCCATGAACTCGCTCTGTTTATGAAATAAATGTTGGCTCGGTGATGTATTATTCTATGTTTTTCTTGAGGCTGGCAACTGTGTAAACTCGTGGTGTTTCTCTGGAATGGTTGTTTGTGTGTTATTCATTGCAAATGGAAAATTGGATGGTTGAAGTCATGATTTCATTAACTATTTTGTGTGAAGGAAGTTGTGATGGATCTCTATTGTCTGTATGGGTTTTTGTTGGAGGGTTTCATTCCATCTAGACTTGTTGGTCGTCTCTTCACAGTGTTTGTAACCACACCCAGTTGTATTTTTTTTTATGGGCTTTCCGTGTAATTCTTGAACCACCTTTGGGTCACTGCATATTGTCTTCCACTTGGTCGTGGGCTCGTTTTCTGTTATTGGTATCTGCACAGTTGGTCATGGTGGCTATTATTCCAAGAGGTTTTCTTTAGGGTTGGTTTCTATTACATGAGCTCTACATTTATATCAGCATTATGCAGCTTTTAGGGAAAACCACGAGGGTTATGCCCTGTGTGTTCTCGGTGTTGTTTACTAGCCAGTAAGGAACCTCTTCTCCTCTATTCATAGTCTCTCCTACCTGGGGTCGAGCTGTCACCCTATCATACAAGATAAAGGTTATAATGCATGTGGTTCCACCTTGCTATCTCAAGGGTTTCTCACCTACTATCAACAAGGTCGACCTCTAGTCTCCCTGTGTTGATTCCACCAAGCAAACCCTTGATTATTCAGAGCCCAATTTTGATAAGTTGAACCAGTTACACCCTGTTGGATATCTTGTTGACTGTCATGAGTTGGTAGAAGAGCATTGACAATGGTTTTTATTATTGGCTCGTCTCTGTTGATTGGGTTGATTACACAGTTGCAATCGGAAATGATTATTGGTATATAGTCGTTGCATTAGTTTATCATGACAGTCGATTCGATAGCTCGACATGGTTTAATTGGTTGATTTGAGAAGTTGTAAATGGGCATACAGTCACTACCTCCTTTTGTTATAACAGTTGGATTGATAACTCATAATTGTTTTATGTTTTGATTGGGAGTAATTGGATATGTACAGTTACATAAATGCTTCTTTGTGTTATGCATTGGTTTGTGTGTTTCCTACAACATGGTATAAGTTGAAGTGATGGTTGTTGTTACTGTGTGTTTAAATTGACCGATCGAGATTATTGCAATTTAAAGTATTGATAGTTGTGTCTTGGCTATCTATTTTGTATGATTTATGGATATCGTGCATCAAATCGTCTTATTGCACCTTCAGAGATGGGCACGGAGTTTTTAGTAGTATGGTTTCATTGCAATTTAATTGTTAAATTGGTTGAAGAAATGGAATCGGGCATGTTTTAAAAGAGTTGTGGATGTGTTTGATTTGAGGAATCAATTCATGGATAGTGGTTAAAATTTTGATGTTGAACAAAGTTGAAACAAATGGTTGTGTTCATTGGAATTTTGTTTTAATTATGAAATGGAAGAAATGAGAGGAAACATAATTTTTATATAGGATGTTTGGAAGGCATATTGATTTTGAGTAGGATGAAACTGTGTTAATTAAAAGGGTTGAATATTTAAATGTGGATAGTGAACAAGTTTTAACACACAATATTATTTAATTGGCACAATAATTGCTTAATTGATGCTGAGATAGTGGTTTTGAATACATAATTGTTTTATGGATTACTTAATTAATTTTTCGAACAATATTTGCTCTTTTCCCCTACCATTATTTCACTTTTTGCTAATTACAATCCCCTCGCCTTCCCATATTCATTATCTACTCCATATTCCTAAAATTTAATTACAGTTAAAGGAAACTTTGTATTATGACAGTTTAAGATCGCAAGGATGGATTACAATGACATATTCTTTGGTTTACATTACAATTGATTGTTTTTTGTCTATGAGTAGTAATCATGAACTTTTCTCCCTCATTTTAACATTTTTCGCTCAATACAACCCCTCAGATATCCTATAAAAAAATTCACCCCCTGCTCATTGAAAACTATTAAACAATGTGTATGGATTGGATTGCATGAGTCTGATATGTTGTTGAGCCAAATTTTATTTCATATTTTAAAAGAGTTGTCATGTATGGTTGTTAAAGAAACTATTTTCTAATCAATTATGCATACATGAATGAGATTTTTCAACAGAGGTAGTCATGGCAGAGGTAACCAAGGGAAAGGTAATTGGAACAGGGGCCCTAGAATGCCAAGATTCTCTATACACTTTGATGCAGACTCGCAAGAGTTAGGCCAGCTATTTCAAGCTAGGTTTTTTAACTAGATTGGGAAAGGAGTGGTCCAACCTAGGCCTGAAAGGCATCCCTTCCAAGCCCCATAGGTCCCTGGTATCCCCCTGCCTCCTCATGTTTCACTGCAACCTGAAGTTCATGAAAACGACGGATGGCAAGAGATTGTCCACCAGACAGTCTCCCAACATTGTGGCTAGCCTAACTTATCTTTACCTGATCCTCTGCCCATCAATAAAATTTTCCAAGTTTCCCCTATCCATTCACCAGTTCAGTCTTCCCATGCAAGAAAAAGGTTGAAAACCGAGGCCCACCATGACCCTGACAAAGGAAAATCCACTACTGCCCCTTCCTCACCCTCAAATGACTCTGATAAATCTATGTCCTCAAGCATGAATTTGAGGGATGATTTCTCTCATGTGATCAACGAGATTAGGCCTAAAGGTTTTCGCAGACCCCCGACCCTCGGGTTGAGATCCACTCACAGGATCATTTCTAATCTTCCTTGAGCCGAAGCAGCTCTTTCGGATCCCTATCAGAACCCCAACATTCAATCCACTGATCCTTCCTTGAATTCCCCACCTGCACAAACATGCTTCGGGCATGAGCTTTCACCTCCACATGGCCACCAACAATGACCTTCCACATGGCCTCCCAGATATGACCGTGACCCTTTACCGAAAAAGGATTTTAGGGTTTCGTGATTTTGTGAACCCAGATGTCGAGATTTATAGCTCTTCGATCTCCCGAATACTGAAATACCAAAATCCCGGTCTTTCTAACTATGTCCTCTGTGATCACCATCCTTCTTTCAGAACTTCAAGATTTCCAATGCCGAAATGCTTCGATACCCTGTCTTCAAGATTCCTGAAATGTCGAACCTCGATATGCTGAAATATGAAATCTTGAGACCGCAGCCCCACTCAACAATACGTTGCATTTTGCGACTTCAAGAGTTTCACCATCAAGTTGCCCGACTCTTTGTCCTCGAGACTTCTGAAATCTCAAACCCCGGTATGCCAAAATTTGATCCTGTCTCGTGACCTGTCAATACTCCTCCTGTGATTTCAGGAATTCACGTTTCGAAACTTCACGAATCCCGACGCTGCAATTCCTTCTCCTCTCATACTTCTGGTATCCAAAATACCGAAGTACCGAAATCCCGAAACTCTGGTCCTCCTTCTCCTGAGCAAGATCAACGGCTTTGAGCCTCCCTGATCCAACGGCTCAGATCCTTTCGGAATCTCATGGGTCAATAGTTCCAAACTCTCACCCCTGCATCTTCCCATAGTTGAAATATCGAAATGCCCTTTCGGGGATTTTCCCGAAACCTCACCTGTATGCACCTTTTCGGGACTTCGGGCTTCGCGGTTTCGTGAATCCTCCATGGAAAATGTCTTCTCCTTGACCTCCCGGTATCCGAAACTCCGATATGTTGAAATATCGAAGTTTCTACTCCAAAGGCAAGTCACGTTTCGCCACTTTGGGGTTCTCACCGTGAGG
Source organism: Picea engelmannii (assembly GCA_009831015.1). Classification (NCBI taxonomy): domain Eukaryota; kingdom Viridiplantae; phylum Streptophyta; class Pinopsida; order Pinales; family Pinaceae; genus Picea; species Picea engelmannii. The sequence goes on along the minus strand of ML809485.1, from coordinate 110,524 downwards.
TTCCCTGATCTGTTGTCCTCGAGATTCCCGAAATGTCGAACCCTGAATCTCTGAAATGCCAAAATGATTTAGAGCTCCTCTCCTTTGCATATGAGGATTAAACCTCGTGCAACTCCTCCTGGATCCGATGACTATCGACTATCCGCACAAGATCTAATGGTAGTTATAGCTCCTCCCTGAGCTTAAGCTTTCTTCCTTCTCCTGGAAGATTTTCCAAGTTCCAAAGGTCTTTCTCTTTGCTTCCTCTGTGAATCCTAATGGTTTTGAACCTCGCTTGCATTCTGAAAATGCTATCTCTCCTAAGCTTTCGGGACTTGTGAAACCTTGAAAGGTTTTCACAACCTCTGTGATTCCTACAGGGTCCCTGCACACATGAAGGTGATGTATGTCCTGAGCTTCTCTGTTTCTCAGACCTCTAAGGTAATTAACACTTTTCTCTCCCTCGGATGGAGAATATGATGCCCTCTTGGCAGTATCTTTCTCAAGCAACTCTTTTCTGAGTCTGTAGGGTATTTAACAACCCTATGAAGGTCCTCTTGACACTTCCTTCTCCCTCAAAACTCTAATATTTATTCCTGTGTAAACTGGCACTTACTCAACGCCCTCCTAGCGAAGCTCCTGTAGAATCCCTCAGTGATTTTGTTCCCTTCAACGAACTCTAATTAGATTTCTCCTATGCACTCTATGCACCTGCTCAATGCCCTCCTGGCAGAGCTTCCACAGAACCCCTTAGTGATTCTGTCTTATCTGTACCTTCCTCTGCACAATATTATCTCCAAGGTGTTCAACAACCTTGAGGTTTCTCCCTGAGTCAACGAATTCCACTGGTGTGCCCTCCTGGCACGTCCTTGTTTGAAATTCCACAGAATTCAAAAGTGCACTCCTTGCACTGGCTTACAAAACCCGCAGTGTTCTGTCATGCAACCTCTTGCATGAAGCCACAAAGAACCCAAACCTGGAATCAAATAACTCTCAACAGATCTCAATAGATAGGGAAATATATCTATCTCTTGTAGATGGAACTTAACATACATCTACAACATATATGAGTACACACACATAATATTCATGAAATGCATAAACACACAAAGCCTCAAGTGCAGGAAAAACTGCTCTTTGTATTAACATGAATGCCTGATTACAATCTGAGCTCGGACTGCAGCAGAGTCTTGGATCTCCTCTCCTTTCTATTCAACTACTAACATAAGATCCAAGATATTTTACATGAGGGGGCTCTTTGAGCTCTTCCCTCCAAGATACCTACCCTATTCAATTACATTAACTTTACATTGAATGGGTTGTCTAGTCCATATCAGAGATAGATCTAGCCTTACAACCATTTAAGGCTACTCTTAACTAACTCCTACTCAAAGGCATGGCTCTATGGCTCCACGAACTTACATACATTAATTACATTGAAATCAAATTCAAAATGTGAGAGGATTGGTGCCTCTCTTCCTTGAATGCATGCTTTGAATGTGCTGAGTGGGATGGTTGGCTGGCACATGGTTGGCTTGGGAGTGATGCTCCTGCATCATACTCCTCTGCTGCAAAAACTTCATGAGCTCCCCAACATGGCTGTCAAAATTCACCTAGATCCCAAACAACTCTTTGGAGATATCAATTTGCTCCTCTGCTCTGCTGTTGTTGCTGCCTTGCTGCTCTTGCAGGTCCCTTGCTGTTCAACTTCCCTCTGCTAACTTCTTCTATTGATCTGATCATTAGAATTCTGATCTCCTCAATCACCTCGTCCAGTTGCTCCAATGGTTGGTTCTGTCCTTGCAGTCTCCTCGACTTCACTTCCTCTCTGCAAATGGGTAGATCAACTAGATATCCCACCATATTTTCCCCCTCCTATGGAACTACCTGGCCACTCTGCTGCAGACTCCAATTCTGTAATTTCATCACTGAGTTTCTGCTCAGCTTCCTCTTCTGACAGCTTTTCTTCTGCCAGTTCTCCTGCTGGTATACTTCCAGCTTCTTCCAGTCACTCCTTGGGTTGGTATTCTCCTTCACCTATCTCCAACTTAACCTGTTGGATGTGCATGACTTGCACTATCACCCTTCTCTCCAGGGCTTCAATCTGCTCACACAGATGAACAAAACTCATGTTGTCTATCTCTTCTTCAGTTTCTTCTGCTGCAAGCTCCAATGCTGCAGTCGTCTCCTTTTCAGCTTCCTGGATGAAAATTTTGAGCCATTCCTCGGAAGGCTCATCTCCTTCTTCTGCTTGGGTAGCCTCTGATATATACTCCCCTTCTTCTTCTTTGACAGTCTTTGCTAGTTGTCTTTCTATTGTTGCTACATCAACAACACAAACTCTCGCCTCAACTGGGCTACCTGGCAGGAATATTTGAATTTCCCCATTGATCAGAATGTCCTTTTGATCCTTCTCCTCTATCAACTGTCCTTGTTGATATGAACTCAGCTCAGAGCTCATCTACTCTCCCTTGCCCTCCTGGAAATATGGGATTTCTCTGCTACCCTCTTGGTATTCTATGAGATCCTGTAGCGATCTCATCTCATTGCCCACCTAGCAATCTGAATTTTCATCACTGCTCACCTGGCAGTCTTTGAGACCCTCAACTAATCTCATATTATTGCCCTCTTGGCAATTGGAAATTTTTGTTCTGCCATCTTGGCAGTATCTGAGATCTTCCCATGATCTCAGTTCATCCACAACATTACTGAGATTCCTCCCAGCCTCTGGTTCATATACATGAATAATCTCCTCCTCATTATTCTTGAGGCTTTCAGCATGCCTTAGCCATCCTCTTATCAGCCTCCACTGTCTTTTGGCCACCAATTCCCCGACTGGCCATTTTACCTTCATCCTCATGGGCCATTCATACACCCAATGTGGTCTTGCATCCTGTTGCATCTGCAGTGCAAGTTCCTTCATCCTCGCTCTGATCTCGGCAATCTCTTTATCCATCTCATCTTTTCTTGGCTACTGATGGATATTATTTCCATTGCGTCTATGGCCTTCGGCAACCATATTCTTGCCTTCTGTCTTCCCTCCTGGAAAGCCTGCTATTGTCACTCTGCAACCCTGAGTGCTTCCAATGCCTCCCCAGTCCTCCCGACTATCTTCTTGACTGTTGCATACCTGCGAGAAATCACCACAGAATCTCAATACTCTGCCTTCCTCTGATACCAAACTGATGTGTATAAGAGTACTCTTTCTCCTTCTCTTTTCCTCTGCCTGCAATATACAAATAGAGTCAAGCTCTAATACCACAACTGATGTGTATTAGAGTAATCTTTCTCCTCTCGCTTCCTCTGCCTGCAATATACAAACAGATTCAAGCTCTGATACTACTTTGACGCGTATTAGACTACTCCTTTTTCTCTAGCTCCTTCTACCTTAAATATACAGACACAATCAAGCTCTGATACCACTTAGTCGCAGACCCCTGACCCTCAGTGTTGGAAATATGGCTACAACAGAGATGACGCAGATGATCAAGGTTGTCATTGATGGCAATCGATTGTTTATGAAGAACAGATGCTGAAACACGACTGCTGCAACACGAATGCTGAAACACGACTATTGGAAGCAAACACATATGCTGCAACACAAAAGTGAAACATGTTGAAACGTAGATGCTGAAACACGACTGCTGCAACACAAATGCTGAAACACGACTGCTGCAACACGAATGCTGAAACACGACTGTTGGAAGCAAA
>ML809485.1:46169-100204 GCA_009831015.1 Picea engelmannii | reverse complement strand
GGATTCTGTGAGAGTTGGTGCTCTCTGCCAGTTGGTGCTGGCAATCAGAGGTTGTAGCCTCTATGAGTTGGTGCTCATAAAAGATAAGTTGTAACGAAGTTGGTGCTTGCTGAACATCTTAAGAAGACGAGGTTTTTTCCCGGTTTGGGTTTCCTCTTGAAAAATCTGTGTCTCATAATTGTGAATGAATGCTGTGTGTGTGATTGCTGTTCGTTATGATATATGCTTTATGTTTACAACACTGGTTTTCACAGTAAAGACTTACTGCCACTAAGATTAATGATTTGAAGTTAAAATTGAGAGAGATTGTTAATAATTTACAATAACTGATTCACCCCCCCCCCTCAGTTATTTCATACCTGTAACACTCAGTTCGAGATCCTCTCACAGGATCATTTCTAATCTTCTCTGAGCCAAAGCGACTCTTTCGGATCCCTATCGGAACCCCAACATTCGATCCATGGGTCCTTCCTGGAATGCCCCACCTGCACAAACATGCTTCGGTCATGAGCTTTCACCTCCACATGGCCATCAACAATGACCTTCCACAGGGCCTCCTAGATATGACCGTGACCCTTTGCCGAAAAAGGATTTTCGGGTTTCGCGATGTCATGAACCTAAATGTCGAGAGTTCTAGGTCTTCGATCTCCCAAATACCGAAATGTCGAAATACCAAAATCCCGGTCTTTCTAACTGTGTCCTCCATGATCCTGTGATCACTGCCCTTAGTCGAAATACCGAAATTCCCTTTCGGGGATTTTCCCAAAACTTCACCTGTATGCACCTTTTCAGGACTTCAGGCTTCACGATTTCGCGAATCCTCTGCGGAAAATGTCTGCTCCTTGACCTCCTGGTATCTAAAACCCCGATATTTTGAAATGTCAAATTTTTTTCTCCAAAGGCAAGTCACATTTTGCGACTTCGGGGTTCTCACCATGAAGTGCCCCGGTCTCTTGTCCTCGGGATTCCCGAAATGTCGAACCCCAAATCTCCGAAATGCCGAAATGATTTAGCGCTCCTCTCCTTTTCATATGAGGATTAAAACTCATGCAACTCCTCCTGGATCCAATGGCTATCGACTATCCACGTAAGATCTAACGGTAGCTATAGCTCCTCCCTGAGCTTACACTTTCTTCCTTCTCCTGGAAGATTTTCCAAGTTCCAAAGGTCTCTCTCTTTGCTTCCTCTGCAAATCCTGATGGTTTTGGACCTCACTTATGTTCTGGAAACGCTATCTCTCCTGAGCTTTCGGGACTTGTGAAACCTTGAAAGGTTTCCCCGACTTCCTGCACTCCTTGTAGCTATTTCTCTTGTGCACAAAATCACTTTTCCTCCCGAGCTTCTCTTCTCTGAAACCTTGAAAGGTTTTTACGACCTCTGTGATACCTACAGGGTCCCTGCACACATGAAGGTGATGCATGTCCTGAGCTTCTTTTTTGCTCAGACCTCTAAGGGACTTAACACTTTTCTCTCCCTCAGATGGAGAATTTGATGCCCTCTTGGTAGTCTCTTGCTCAAGCAACTCCTTACTGAGTCTGCAAGATATCCAGCAACCCTGTGAAGGTCCTCTTGACACTTCCTTCTCCCTCATAACTCTAAGAGTTCTTCTTGTGCAAAGTGGCACTTACTCAACGCCCTCCTAGCAGAGCTCCGACAGAATCCCTCGGTGATTTTGTTCCCTTCAATGAACTCTAAGTAGGGTTCTCTTGTGCACTCTATGCACCTGCTCAATGCCCTCCTGGCAGAGCTTCCACAGAACCCCGTAGTGATTATGTCTTCTTTGTACCTTCCTCTGCACAATATTACCTCCAAGGTGTTCAGTAACCTTGAGGTTTCTCCCTGAGTCAATGACTTCTGCTGGTGTGCCCTTCTGGCACGTCCTTATCTGAAATTCCACAGAATTCAAAAGTGCACTCCTTGCACTGGCTTACAGAACCTGCAATGTTCTGTCATGCAACCTCTTGCATGAAGCCACAAAGAACCAAAACCTGGAATCAAAGAACTCTGAACAGATAGGTAAATCTATCTATCTCCTGCAGATGGAACTTAACATACATCTACAACATATATGAGTACACACACATAATATTCATGAAATGCATAAACACACAAAGCCTCAAGTGCAAGAAAAACTACTCTTTGTATTAATATGAATGCTTATGTACAATGTGACCTCGGACTACAACAGATTCTCATCTCTCCTCTCCTCTCTATTCAACTACTAACATAAGATCCAAGATCTTTTACATGAGGGGGCTCTTTGAGCTCTTCCCTCCAAGCTACCTACCCTATTCAATTACATTAACTTTACATTGAATGGGTTGTCTAGTCCAGATCGGAGCTAGATCCAGCCTTACAAACATTTAAGGCTACTCTTAACTAACGCATGGTCAAAGGCATGGCTCTATGGCTCCATGGCCTTACATACATTAATTATATTGAAATCAAATTCAAAATGTGGGAGGATTGGTGCCTCTCTTCCTTGAATGAGTGCTTTGAATGCACTGAGTGGGTTGGATGGTTGGCGCATGGATGGCTTGGGAACGATGCTCTTGCATCAAGGCTCCACATAGTATAAGGAAAATTCAAAGAGATCAAAAGGTGACAGCAGCAACAAGGGAAAGATTGCCTCTGAGAGTGGAAAATATGGATTTTAATTTATTTATTTATTAATTGATGATAACAATTGACTTCTGAAATTTTGGACAACACACTATTTTTGGATATATGGGTTATATAATTTGGAAATAATTTCAATTATCATTGAGATAAATTTTCAAATATGAATGTGATGATGGGAGTCACAAGGAGGGATGTTTTGTTTAATTAACTAGTTGTGTTATGATTGTTGAAAGATAAAGGGAGTCACAAGGGGTCCCACCTACTAGTTATTATTTATTTAAAAACCCTTATTATGATTTATTGTTTTTCCCCCTTAACTAAAAAGTTGGTTGAGTTTTAGTTAACTTAACTAAGGAAGTAGTTCAACTACTTCAACCAATTCGAATTTGCTTAAAGGAAAAAGGAAAGGGAGGAACAAAAGGAGAATAGAAGGAGAATCATATTAAGGTTTGCCCTTTGAGTTTTTGTTGAGATAATTCAGTTTTCATTCATTCCTTAATTCATTAGAAGCGTAATTCATTTTTATGATAGCAGGGTCCTATTGTAGACAACAATATTCAGGGCTGAATTACATCATTCAGACACTTGTTTTTCAAAGGTGTTGATCTATCTTTGATACTCTATGTAGACTTGTATGTTTGTGAATTAGATTTCATGACTGACAAAGGATATTGTGCAGAGTCGAGTGGGAAGCAATCCGTGGAAAGCTGATCTAGCTTTTAAAGTTCAGTTTTTTATTTTTTGTCATAAGTCCTTTTGTATGTTTCATCGGGGACGTCTAAGTTTGACTTTGGTCCAAAACTTCCTCAGGGAATTTTGTAAAGAGAACAATTCTTTGATGAATTGGAATGAAATAAAGGATTGATTTATGGCTCATCTGTTTTTATTATAGACTTGGTGTCTTTACTTTTGTCTCTATATTTATTTCAGCATCTGATATGTTCAAAATATTACATAAATAATGAATTTTTCAACAAGATTTCATTTATAAAAAACCATCTTAAGCACTTGTAAACAATACTTGTGAATTAGGATAACATTTTTTATGGCTATAAACATAGGGTGATATTCTTGTCTACCTTTCTTTAGCCAAGTAATATCTAAAAATGCTTGAGTAAGATCATTTCATATCTTTTCCTCAACAACAATGAAAAAGGCATGTATATAGTGTACTATAACATAGATTAGGACCAAAAAATGATAAAAAAAAATAAAAAGGAAAAAAAAATTACAAAAGTAAAAAAGAAAGAAAATATAAAAATACTGGGAAACATCGTGCACAGAAATAGTGGAATCAGCGCGACAAAAATAAAAAGTGATCACACACAACATATGGTTGACAGAAAGCAAAACATTGTGCACTGAGGGAAATTCATAACAAGAAAGGTATTGTTATTGCAGAATTTGTACTTTCCCAAAATCCAAAGGCAAGTGAACAATAAATTGGCATAACAGGAGGTTGTCCTATCACTATCACCTAAATAAGACACCTCTTTCTCTTTAGGGGTGAAAGCCCAGGGTAGACGTCCCCAGTGACCTGGGTTTTGAGAAGGCAAAGGTAATGGTATCAAGAAAATTTCTTCCCCTCTCACAAGTCACATTGATTAGAAAGTCCCAAAGGTTTAATAAGATGAATAAAAGATTTACTTAAGTGTACCTTCCCAGAACAAGACAACAAGAAAACACTATTTTCTAGTAACAATTGATATTAGTGCTTCGTAAAACCTTGGACTTTCAATAAAAGCAATAAGTTGATATACAAGATGAAGCATATAGAAATTTATAACATAAATGTATATATAATGATAGCTTCACAGTTATGCCTTAAACAAGCTTCAATAATGACCCAAAATGATAACCTAGAATTGGCAATATGCTAGCATTTGTCATGAGCAAAGAAGGCAATGTAAAATCAACTTTAACACTTTCTTTTAGGAGATTTTACTGCTATAATATATGGTTGTATATTACTTTTGTAACAACATCAAGAATGTTAGTAAGTTAGTCTAATCTAGGGTTAGGAATGGTTAGCAAAGAGCACGAATTATATAGTTTGAGGGTTGTTTTCATCAATCAATCAAATGCAAGGTATAAACTAGTTCCTTTAGGGTTAATGGAGTCACTTTTGCAACATAAATCTTGAAGGAAATAAATGATAGTAAGTGAACTAAAGACAAGAGGGAGGATGGATGAGGTGTTTGTAACCCAAGGCCTCAATCATCCAAAACCCTAGAAGGAAAACGACTACTAGGAAGTAGGTAACCCTAGGCTATAGTGGTTTTCATTCTTCTTTAGCTCAACCTTGAGATAAATAAAAGCTTAATGAAGAAATGGTGTTAGAGTGCTACAAAGGTAGGGCTCTAGCATTTTCTTCAATGGAGGTGTCTTCTAGCAAGATCAAGTAGGTGGATAGCAATTGAGAGAAGGACAATAACATGTGCTTATTCTCCTAGGGTTTCACACTAGCAATTTCATAATCTTAGTAAATGCAAAGTAAAAGATACCATAACCATTAAAATAAAGAAGAATTGTAGATTTTCACTTACATTCACCAAGAATAATCTAGTAACATGCCCTAGTTGAAGAATTTGCACCATGAAAATGTCAAAATACACCAAGAGAATCCTCCTCCAAGAGTTGCGCACCACTTAATTTCAACCAATAAGCCTTTAAAGAGGCCGAATTTTAGAGCTCACACTTGTGTGAGTGAAACATGATGAAAAATACAAGGGATTTTCCCCTTATTTATACAATTCAAATGACCTTTAATTACAAATTAGGTCAAAAAAGGTCGACATGGCCAGTTACATCAAAAATCCAGTTTTTAACATAAAATTGACAAATTAAACCCTAAAATGTGCAGAAGAGGTGATGTCATTCCCTTCTAGGGTGACGTTGGGATTCATAAGTGAGACGTCGAACAAAAATAAGAAAAATGCTAGCCATTGCAAGGCCTCTAGATCATGCCACACATGCCACTTGGCACACAACTGCCTCCATCATGTCCATTTGATGTTAGGTGATGTCAAGGGTCACAAGGGTGACGTCATGGACCTCCCAAGGCCAACGTTCAGGGGGGAATGCAATACCCCCTTGGCTCCAGGCCTGCCAAGGTGTCTCTGGTGGAATGTCCTTCTTTCTCTCTGATGCAAGCCTTTGATATATGTCTACCCTTGGCTGGGGTCTCAACATCCATCTGCTGGGATTTTAGCCCTATGGTGGTCTGAGCTAATCATCTCCCCATATGTACTTGTTCGTCGGGTGTGGTCCTGCAACAACAACAAGTACACCCTCCATGGGCTCATAATTCATAGGGATCATAGCAATGTCAATCACATCTAATAATCAAGTTACCAAAACATGTGCATAAAACCCCCTTTTTTCCAGACAAGCACTCAAAGACGTTATGATATTCTACAAGACAGGTTTGGAGAGGGTTTTGGGACATCTTATTGGGCTAATTATCCTTAGGTATGGGGTGTTTCCAGGTGAATACCAATCTAGGTCATGTAAGTGCATGAGATGGTGTGGGGGATGTTTGGGCAAGGGGTGCAGTGATGACAAGGAAATGTAGATATTACCTGTGGGTGCCTCTGAAGAGGGTGAGTTGCACCTTGTCATGGATGCAATTGTTTCCTATCCCATACAATGCCTCTTTACTTTTTATCTTATTTCTTTTTATTTCAAGGGAATAGCTAGGGGACACTTCCCTGGCGTGGTGACCAGTAGTGACAGTGTTACCCACAAGCATTTCATGAAGATGAGAAGGTTGGATAGTGATGAGACCCCCTTTCTGTTGGCTATGCCACCAAGAGACACTACCCTAGCATGGTGACCAAATGAATACTAGTGTCATATTGTTGCATGCCCATGGACCTAATAGGTTGGCTCATGATGAGACCCCCTAACCACCAACTAGGTCTTGATTTTTATCCTTTTTATGGGTCCCCTCTTTTCTTGCTGAGAATCCTTTTATTTCTTTCTCGGGGATCCCTAGGTGAAGAATCTCAAGGTTTGATCTTTGGATTTTAACTTTTTCCATCTACTTTTACCCTCTTGGCCTTTATCCCCTTCTTCCCACAATGCAAGGTACAACCCTTACTAGCTTGGAAAACCCAATGCCTGAACCAATGTAGGGGATATATGAGAGGGAAGATTATGAAAAGTGATACGTATGGTAGGAATGGATGATGACCTTTCATAAACTCACCTAGTGGAAACTCACTCCTAAGGGAACCAACTTTCTAGGGCATTTTGTCATCCCCCCCAGGTATGGACAAGTCAAAAGGAATAAATTCCAAGAACACATCATGAAGAAAAAAGAGAATTAAATGCACATATTCAAATGATTTGAGAATAAAATGGACACATACTATTGGCACCAAGCTGAAGTGGAAAGAAGAACGATCATGGGAAATAAAGCGTGCAAAAAACTGAAGTAACAACTGGAAAAAGATCAGCACGCGTGCATGCAAGAAAGTGTGCACAAAGGAAAGCGACAGCTGGAGGAAGAACAACACGTGCAAGGGAGAAAGACCTAACGTAAGAAGGGTTAGGGTTTTGGTAATATTCTATAAATGGCCAAAGACACCGAAATATATATATATATATATATATATATATATATATAGAGAGAGAGAGAGAGAGAGAGAGAGAGAGAGAGAGAGAGACGAAAGTATCATATAGAGAGTGGATAGAGTTGTAGTTTGTTATTGTTGTTGTTGTTATTGAGATTTGAGAGTTAGGGTTTTGAAGTCTAGGGATTGTAACTATGCATGGGGATAGATGAGATGGGAGGGTTTTTAGCTATATGAACCGATTTTGTACGTTGTTGAGAAAAGAAGATACGAGGGAAGGTAGATCTGAGGATTAGACCACAGGCTGTGGAGCTTGGTGCGATCTAGTTCGCCTCACATAGATCTTACCCAGTTTTTGGGAGAATTGTAAGCACACGGTGCCAGAATTGCAGAACTACTATAATAAAAGAGCCAAGAGCCAAATATTTGTGGACATAGCCTAGGAGGGGGTGAACCATGGTAATACTCACATAATATGTTGAATGTTTGTATGCCTTTACTTTCTTTGAACAATTAATGGTTAAGCTTGAAGAATTAGTTAATACCTTGTTATGAATCTATTTATACTTTGTTGGAATTAAACTGTGAAATATACGTAGGCAATCTCAAGTAATAAGTAGATTATAGTAACAACTTGCGGCACAGGAACTTAATCAAGAAACCCTTTATCTCCTACTCTATTCTAGGTTGTAAACACCTGAGTCTTACAGTCACCCATTATAAACCTATCTCGGGTGAGACTGAGTAGTACCTCTTGGGTGTTGTGTTGCCTTCTGGTTTACTAGGAGGGCCGATAGTTTTAGAGGCTTTGTTGGAATCCTGAATGACATGAAACCTAGGTAAATAACTCAGATACCCTGAGAAGGGAATTAGGTTAAACCAACAAATGGTTCCGTTGTCAGATTAGGAGGAGCGAGAAAGGACTGAGTAGATGAGATAGAGAGGACAAGAACCGAAGGAGTGGAACAGAAGAGAAATGAGCCATTAGAAGGGAATGTTGAGACCTTGGAACCCCACGAGAGAAGAAATCAAGGGCTGCTTGAGAACTAAAGAGCTAGAGTTTTCACAGAAAGACAATAGAAACCCTAGAATCACACTGCATAGATACTTGGATAAATACATATTTACGGATTTACATGAAATCTTTTTCTGTGATTTTCTTCATCTACTACATGAGTGGATATTAAGGTTAAAGGATAACCATGTGATGAAATGGATTCGACATCTAGATTGGACTCCAATACATATCCAGTAGCTGCAGCAGGTGAACAACAAATTCACCCACGCAATCAACTTTTGGCTTGATAGCATTGTGGCAGGCTTTATCACAGAATTTGCGGTAGACACAACAAAGTCATACAACACAACCAAGCAAGAGTTCCTACAAGGACCCAGAGGAAGGTACATTAGATCACTGTATACTTCTATCAAGATATTGCTATATAACAAAGGTGTAATGTCAATGGAATCAGACAGCTAGAATTCCCTGTGTGCATAGGGGAAGGGGGGAAGCACTGACAGAGACACGAGGAATGGAAGGAGGGCAGGATAAAGAGAATAAGGAAGAGGAACCCTTGGACCCAATCTTGATGAATGATGAACAACTTAAGTGGATCTTGGTGTCATCAGGAATGATGTGTAGTGGAGCACCCTACCAATATAAGGTGAACACCAAGAAGAGAGTCGTAGTCGAGAGGGAGGGCCTGGACAGTGATGAAGAAGAGGTAGAGGATCTCCAGGCTGTGGAGCATATTGAGGAAATCATGCATGCCACATATGAGAGGAAGACAAGAGGCCCAAGAACAGGAGGAGAAGGCAGCCATCCCTTTCATATTAATGTTAGTGTGAAACCCATAAACCCATGTGCGACCAATACACCAAAGAGAACACCATCGTTTAGACAACCAAAGTTCGGTGGAATTCCGATAGCATGAAGTACATCTACACAAGGAGGAACAAATGGAAGAGCCAGTTTAGGCAATCTTATTCAAGTATCTACACCACGCGAAGGAGGGAGTAGATCAGTATTTGGAATGGTAGGACACGATCCTACTATCAAATTACTAGAGTTTCGAGGGGAAGCAACATAAGAACCTACAAAGAATTTGTTCATTTGCGCAAAGATCTGGGAAGCAAAGAGGATCACTGATGAAGACACCAAACTCGCGCATCTAGCGATCATGCTAAGAGACAACGCACTAGACTGGTACATGAGTCTAGAAATGAACAATGTTCCTGACATGACAAGGACACTGGATGACATTAAGAAACTATTGATAAATGAGTTCCAAAAGTCGAGCTCAGAGGATCAGTACATGAACAAGATATTGAAATAAGACAGAAACCAGGAGAATTGGTATGGGAGATTGATCAAATATTCAAGAAATTAAAAGGAAATTTAAAATACCTTATGACCGATATGCAGCATCAACACCTGTTTTTCAACTCACTACTCCCGCACTTAAAATATCCATTACGACAACAAAAGTTTTAGACGTAGGCAGAGGCTCTGTAGCTAGCCTTGCAATTGGAAGAGAATCAATACCAGCAGATGGACCTGTCTATCAAAGAGATGAAGGAGGATCTAAATAACTTAACATTTCAGTTGAACCAGAATAATAACAAGGACAAACGAGAAGTCGTTTGGTGCACCACCTATAGGAAGGAAGGACACCATAATAATGAATGCCCAACATTCGCACAGTATATGGCGACAGGGATGCCAAACCCGATACCACATGGAGGATTATGGTGCGAAATATGCAAGAAATTGGGTCACGACCCTTACCATTGCACGATGATGTAGAAATATCAAACAGTCCTGAAGAATTCATATTGCACCTTTTGCAAGTCAGTCAGCCATGATGACAAAGATTGTAGAACTATGGAGCTGATGCGGGAAAGAACATCAGACGCATACAAAGTATAGGTAGAAATGATGAATGGGTAGGCAACACCACAGTTCAATCAAGCCCCAACACCATACAACATTGTGCATTAGCAGTATAATACGAAGTCGCACCCTTACAATAACGTGCAGCCGCAGTACAACCCGGCACAACCCCAGTACAATACCGTGCAGTATAATCAGGGACCACAGTATAACGCGTCGTGGAGTGACCGTGCTGCATATAGAGGAGAAGGATGAGCCAGAGGAGGTTTCGCACATGGTAGAGGACCAGTCACATGTCACAATTGCCAGCAACTAGGAAATTATGCACGAGAATGCCCACTGCCACCAACGACCTGTATGTATTGTCACACATCAGACCACGATATAGAGGAATGTCCAACATTACTCGTAAAGATCTAGGAAAAAATGAATCAAAATAACCATAATGTTTAGTGGATTTTAGCCGAAGCAAGGGATGACGGATGGAACATCAACATAGTCACTCGAGGAGGAACGAAAACAGGAAATGACGCAGTTCGAAAGGAAATAGCGCAGAACCAATGGGTAAAAAGGAACACTGACCCCAAGAAGTAGTTCGATGTGCGTAAGTAGAAGGAGATATTTATAGAAGCACAACAAGAATTCTAGAAGGAGGACATAGTGCCGACCGCAAAGTAGAGCAAGGAAGATCTGGAATACAAAATGCCACCATCAGTGGACCATACCAACATAATACAATCCAAGGAACAAGTAAGTACTATCACATAATTTTTGCAATCATGCATCAAAATTTTAAGTGATACTTCATCAGTCAAAATATTGAAAAATATCCTAGAAAAATGTAGCAATAAGATGAAACAGAAGCTAGAGTTGAAAACTGTCAACCACCTACACACAAGAAGAAGAACAAGTAGAGAATTTATACTGAATGCTAACATTGGAGATTTCAATATGGGAGATATTATACTAGATCCAGGATCCGAAGTGAATGTATTACCAAAAACTACATGGCAAGGCATGGGAGAACCTACACTAGGATACTCAAATGTTCAATTAAATCTAGAAAATCAACATAGAGTCCTACCAATAGGTAGACTGAAAGGATTAACGGTAGATCTGGATGGTGTGCGCACTAAGGCAGACTTTGAAGTCATTGAAATAGTGGACGCCACAACACCTCACCCAACACTACTTGGTCTGGATTGGGCATTCGACAACCAGGCCATAATTAACTTAAAAACTAGAAAAATGACATTTGAGTTGGGGGACTACAGGTTCATAGCCCCACTTGACCCATCGGAAGGCGAAAGGTTCATAGAACCCACCTATCTCGACTTAGAAGAGATTGGCCAATTGTACAGAACAACTGCGCGCGATGCGGACTATATAAACCCAACTGTAGATGGGGTACTCAGTTGGTAGAGCATTACTTCATGCACAACAGACTCAGACACCGGCTTAGAAAACTGGCAGCAAAGACTACATGAAGTATCCACAAGAAGGAGTACAAGAATAGACCGCACAGTAAGGTGGATTAGCATAGAAATCAGAGAACCACCCAGTTTTCATAGGCTAAATGATCTGGAAACTTTCTTGACACAATATGAAGATGAAGTACTAGAAAACCAGATATTGCTATCACTAGATTTAGCACTAAAGGCTACACTTGCAATATGGTGGGGTGCACACAAAGAGACTATCACATATTGGTACCAATGAAAATGATTACTACGCATAAGGTTCGGCGCAGAACAACTATGTAACAACCGACAGAAATATGATGGACTAGGAACACCAATAGAACACTTGGAGGCATGTAAAACGCTGTGGAAAATGATGCCACCAGAGGAATGGTCTCACCACTTCATTCATACTTTAGAGGGCATACCATTGAATTGGTATACGGACTGGGAAATGCGCAAAGGAACTAAGACATGGGCAACACTCCAACAAAACTTTACAGTCACCTTCTCATTCGAGCATGAGAACCCTAACATAGACATGACCTTGAAATGGATCAAAGACATCATATTCATTACAGAACCAAAAGTGGAAGTTATCATAGAGGAACAACAAAGGAATAATCAGACAGTCAAGGAACTACTGTCATGCTACCATGTACAAGAGGAAGCACCAGATGAACATGATTTGTGTGATATTCAAATTGAAGAAGTCGAAGGTGAGAGAGATGTGGAAGGACCACCCTTAGAGTCAGAGGTCATCTCTGCACCAATCAATATTAAGAGGGTTAACATAGGGACCGCTGAGCAACCCAAAATGGCCAACATTGGAGATTATGGGGACAAACAGACACTAGAAAGCATCACATAATTGTTGCGTGAATACAACGAACTTTTTCCCACAAACTTTACATAGATGAAAGGAATAGTCGGAGAACTAGGAGAAATGAAGATACCAATCAGATCTGATGCGAGACCCATTAAACAATGACCATATAGGCTAAACCCCATCTATAAACAGAAAGTTAAGGATGAGATTGACAGGATGCTCAAGGCCGACATCATCGAACCAGTCGAAGAATCAGAATGGATAAGCCCGATGGTAGTACAGGACAAGAAATAGGGAAGAGGGATTAGGATATGCATTGACTTGAGGAAGTTGAACAATGCATGCCTACATGACCCATTCCCCACACCATTCATGGAAGAAGTACTCAAGAACATAGGAGGCCACGAAGCCTACTCATTCACCGATGGATTCTCAGGATATCACCAGATTAAGATAGCACGGGAGGATAGACACAAGACGACATTCGTGACAGAATGGGGATCTTACCAGTATACAGTCATGTCATTTGAACTGAAGAATGCCCCTACAATATTCTCCAGAGTGGTCATCGCAACATTTAAGGAATTCATCCACCAATTTCTTGAAGTATACCTGGATGATTGGGCAGTTTACAGCCTGTTGAAAAACCATGTGGAAGTTTTGCGACTAATGTTAGAAAAATGCAGACAGTGCCAGATATCACTGAATATCAAGAAATGCATATTTGGAACACCATTCGGGATACTGTTGGGACACATAGTATGAAAACAAGGTCTACTAGTGGATCCAGCCAAAATCACAGTCATTGTTAACTTACTAGCACCAAAAAAAGTCCGCCAATTAAGAGCAACGTTAGGACACATAGGATACTACAGGAAATTTATCAAAGGCTATGCGCAGATCACAACACTAATGGAAAAATTGTTAAGAAAAGATACAAAGTACCAATGGAATGATGAATGTCAACATGGTCTGGATACCCTGAAGGAAAAAGTGGTTACTGCACCTATATTAGTATTTCCCGATTGGGAAAAGACATTCCATGTACATTTATATGCATCAGCGATAGCACTTGGATCTATCTTAGTGCAACCAGGAGCAAGGGACTTGGATCACACGATAGCGTTCACAAGAAGAAAACTATCAGACTAAGAACAGAATTATAACATGACAGAAAGAGAAGGCCTAGCTATGGTTTATGCACTACAGAAATACAAACATCACTTATTGGGAAAACACTTCAAGATGTTTATAGATCACTCAGCCCTGAAATACCTAGTCAACAAGCCAGTGTTGGGGGGGAGAATCTGTCGATGGTTATTGCTATTTCAAGAATTTGACTTTGAGGTAATAGTCAAACTAGAGAAACTGAATGCAGGGCCTGACCACCTATCGAGGGTCACAAATGGAGAAGAAACAACAAACTTAGAAGACAACTTTCCAGATGCACAACTATTCTCAATACAGATTGTTGACGATTACTTTGCAAAGATCATCTAGTACTTGAGCACAGGTATTGCACTGCAAGAATATACCACTGCATAGAAGAAGAACCTGGTACTCTACGCAACCGACTATCAATTGATCGTAGGACATCTATACAATATGGGCACATATAGTATCTTACGAAGATACATACTAGACCACGAATGACCAATAATTTTGGCAGAAGCCCATGAGGGAATAACAAGACGACATTATGCAGGAAAAACTACCACGTAGAAGGTACTATGCACAATATTATGGTGGCCAACGATACACAGAGACTCAAAAGAGTACTGTCAACAATGCGATGTTTGTCAAAGGGTAGGCAAACCCAATAGAAGGGACGAGATGCCACTACGACCGCAAGTGACACTTTAGTTATTCGGCAAATGGGAAATAGACTTTGTGGGACCTATTCACCCACCAGCCAAGAGAACAGGGGTGAGATATATCATCACCGCAATGGAATACTTAACAATATGGATGGAGGACACACTCATAAAAGACTGCAGCGCAGAGACAACTTCACATTTTCTGTTTGAACGGGTAATCACTAGATTTGGGTGCCCAATAATTTTGATGAGCGACCAAGGAACGCACTTCATAAACAACACCATCTGAGCAATGCTTGAAGAGTTTGAAGTTCATCACCAAAAAATCACACCATATCATCCTTAGGCAAATGGCACGGTAGAAGCCTTCAACAAAATTCTAGAGAATGCCTTGACAAAGATATGTAACGTCAACAAGGACGATTGGGACCTCAAGGTACCAGCAGTGTTATGGGCATATAGAAACACCATTCAAACTAGTCTATGGTCAAGAAGCAGTAGTGCCGTTAGAATTTTTAATACCCAGTCTACGTATAGCAACTATCACACAAATGACAGAATGAGGCGCAGTATAGGAAAGTCTGAATCAGTTATTGTCAATGGAGGAAGACTGAATCTTGGTAGGATTCCATCAACAAGTACATAAAGAAAGAGACAAATCTTGGCACAACTGCCACATCAAGAGGAAGACGTTCAAGGAAGGAGATCTAGTATTTCTCTACGACAGTAAATCATTGCAGCATCCAGGAAAGATGAGGATGCATTGGCTAGGGCCATACACGGTAAAATCTGTTATAGATGGAGGAGATGTATAGTTAAGAGATATAGTAGGCACAAACCTTAGAGGAATGATCAATGGGAGATGGCTGAAGCTATACAAGGACAGTCAACCACCCACTGCGCAGTTAAAAAATAAATAAATATATATATATAAACAACCTGAAACAATGCATAGCATGATGGAAAAGTCGCATACGAAACACAAATCCAGCAAGGGAAAAGATAACATCCATATCGAAAATGGAAACAAGTAGGAAAAGGAAAGTCATCAAAAGCAGGATGACAAGACCGCATGAGGCAGAGTTAAAGCAAGGCAAGGATGGATAGGATGTCACATTAAGCGCCAACTGGAGATGGCAGAGTAGGCATAATGGAAAATAAGAAATCGTTGCAGATGCATTGAACCCACATTTATGGTGCATTAATCGCATGATGGAGGAAGCATCCTCAACAAGATTCATGACGATCCCATACAACACACGAGCACAGAAGCAGTTAGTCTATTCGCGGAAGGAGAATAGAAAAAGAGAAACAACAGCTAGAACGAATGGAGTGAGACCACAGATGTCACCGAAGCCATTCAAACTCAGCAAACGCTCGAAAAAAACCATTATGGCACCACCGAAGCCCACAGAACCAGGACAAACAGCTAGATCAACCAGGGTTCAAACTAGGTCACGAGGACCACGGGAAGAAAATGAGCAGCAACCACTAGAGATCATCGATATTGATGAAATCCCATCACCAAAAGAAATCCCAGTACAGTCCATACCAATAGTGGAGGATATTCGGAAACCAAAAACAGAGGCCATGGAACAGGACACAACAACAGTGGTGAAATAACCTCAGAATAAGGAAAAATAAACCCACCAGGAAGTACAACCGAAACATACTGAAGCAACCGTGGAAGTAAACAGAATGGCACAGCAGCTGAGCACAAAGGGGAAACCAGACAAGACCCAAGCATCCAGCCCTAGGTCAACCAGCTGAGGGGACCGCTGGAACTACCTTGGCTTGGCCAGAGTGGATGACAAAGGGACAACCAGAAGTTGTTGGAACTTTGATCCAGCCAACACTGTAGGAGGACCAAGTTCACATACTGAGCTCACCTCGAAAGAAACCAGATGCAGAAATTGTGCTACCTCGCATACTAGAGGGAGTACAGGTGGACCTGCAGCTATTGGGCCACATTGGGAAGCTCAAGTATTCTGACCATGACGTAGAAGATGAAACCAAATATCCAGAGCTTGTACCACAGGTCTTTATGTAGAAAATATGCGTGAACCAACTCGGAGAAACCATTACTCAGCCACACCAGTGGGCAACTGGACTGGACAAAACAAGAATCCTAGGATTGTTGAAGATACCACACTTTGGCAGAGGCCAATATGTGTCGGTATGTGTCAAACAACTATTAGTAGTTATGCATGGAGGGGACATATGGCTGGACAAACCCATCCCCATAACTGTTGAATTTATTGTGTAGATAACAGGACTACCCACCCGGGGTATGGATCCCACGCTGATTCTAGACAATAAGTCCAAGGAAAAAACATTGCCAAAAGAGATGAAGAAGAAATATGGCACTGACAAGGGAACAAGAGGCATTATAATCAAATGGATCAACGATGCTGCTACACAATTGGGCGCAAAAATATTAGTCTACAAACTTCTAAGAAAATGTCGCAAAGATGAAGTATCGACAGGAGTCATCGTTGTCACAGCTCAGTGTGCAGAAGGCACCTCCATGAGTTGGGCGCCATACCTGTCAAACTTGTTCCAAGTAGACTACAAAGACACGTAGGATGTAGGTACGAAATTTCATTACTCATGGTTGATCACTCTCATATCCTTCATGGGATGGAGAGAACCAAAATACACCATCTTATGTACCACACCACAGCCAGGAGGAGCAAGATATCGCGTCCTGAGATCCTCGCCACTAGCCAAGCATAAGAGGGAAAATGGAATCATATTTGAAGCTTACCTACGGGAGATATAGGAATCCATCAACCAAGCATGGAGAATAACACCAGAGGTTATCGCACGATATGGGGGCATCGCCAATTTTTGGGCTAGGCGACAAGCCATGTGGATACAACCAAGGCAAGACCCGGATAAACAATGGCTATAGATGTGCTACTGCATCACTGAGGGTGATATTGACATGATCATCAGTGAATGGCCTGATGCATGGAGGATTCCAACCATACCTATAGAAGTACCAGGACAAACAACAGAAGGAGGGGCTTCGCAGGCGGAAACACAGCCTCCACAAATCCGAGTACCCAAGAAATGAAGAACGGGCCAAACCAAGTCGACTCAGGTAGAAGAAGGCTCAAAGCAGCCAGGTTCCTAGAGTGGGATGACAGAAACCACTCAGTCGACCAATGGACAGTTAAAATAGGTTGAGCGAGCACAAGAAACTGCATCGAACCCCATCACATAGGAACCATGGGGAACCAAGACACTAGCAGTATAGGAAGCAGGTGCACACAATAAAATGAAGCTACAACGACCACCACCGGAGTATACAATCACGGAGGATGATGGTGAGATGATTTCCAGAATGGTCTAGGACTGCCTTGCAGAGGATTTTGATCATGTAGCGCACTAAAGGGATAAACTGCAGAAGGAACTGGCAGAAATGGGACAGCTCCTTAAGAAACTCGGGGAAGTCCAGATCATGAGTAGCAATAGAGGCATAGAGATATTGATCACACAGACCATAGAAAGGGTTGAGGCAGAAGAATGTGATCCAACTCTTCTGATGCCACACGCACATTCCACGGTCTACATAAAGCCTAGCATGTTGCGAATGGATGAAATTGTGGGACATACACCACTGAAGGATCTGGATCATATCCAATTGGTCTTGACACGGATGCCATTAAGGGAATTACACAAACTATAGGTTAGCATCGACCACAAGATGCAGTATCGAACACATAAAAACTTAGTCGAATTGTAGCAAGCAACAAAGAAGTGGGAAGCGCTGGAAACAGTTTGTGCACAGGCCAAATCGGAAACTCGGGAGGAGAAGGAACGAAGAAATGAGCTAGAACGCAGAGTGGAAGAAATTTTTGGGAAACTTCCAACCACTGCGTAGGGAAATGAACTCCCATCCATAGAAAAGATTGACCAGATTGCATAGGCAATTGATTAGTATCAGAAGGATATTGAGACTCTCTGCAGACAGATTAGACTGACAACTCCACCAGAAGTGAAGGAGAGAAGGAAGAAGGAAGAAACAATGCAACTACTGGAGCTATAAAAATAGGTTAGCATGGCAGTCGAATTGTTGGATAAAGCAGCGCAACTTTGGACAAGGTTGGAAGAGGATCCACAGGTCCAACACTGGGACAAGGAGGAGGAGAGGATCAATGCAACAATCCAAGAACTCAAGCAGTGACAGAAGACCATACCAATTCTATAACGGGTCAAGGGAACGCAAGAGTTGAAGAAGATGTAGGCAGAACTTATCACTACGCAAACACAAAAACAAGAGCATCAGGATCAAATAGAATCGTTGTAGGAACAGGTAGCAGAAGTACTTGCACAGGTAGAAGAAGCCAGAACACAGACAAAACAGACTTAGTTAGAATGCGCAGGATTGATGAGTGAGGAAGTGGCAGCTCAGACAATCGACACCATCAAGGAGAAAACCATGCAAGCACTGACAATAGCAGTAGAGTTGCAGGAAAATCTCCAGACGATCACCAAGGAGATCGAGGAAGCACAGAGCAATTAGGTGACTCAGGACGAGTCACATGTCATTGTTAGGGGCCTGTTGGCACCAAGCTGAAGTGGAAATAATAACGATCATGGGAAAGAATGTGTGCAAAAAACTGAAGTAACAACTGGCAAAAGATCAGCACGTGCGCATGCAAGAAAGCGTGCACAAAGGAAAGCGACAGTTGGAGGAAGAACAACACATGCAAGGGAGAAAGACCTAATGTAAGAAGGGTTATGGTTTTGGTAATATTCTGTAAATGGTTGAAGAGACTGAAATATATATATATAGATATGAAAGTATCATATAGAGAGTGGACAAAGTTGTAGTTTGTTGTTGTTGTTATTGTTATTGAGATTTGAGAGTTAGGGTTTTGAAGTCTAGGGATTGTAAATATGTGTGGCATAGAAGAGATGGGAGGGATTTTAGCTGTATGAACCAATTTTGTAAGATTTTGAGCAAAGAATATATGAGGGAAGGTAGATCTGAGGATTAGACCGCAGGTTGTGGAGTCTGGTGTGATCTAGTTCACCTTGCATAGATCTTACCCAATTTTAGAGAGAATCGTAAGCACGCGGTGCCGGAATTGCAGAACTACTATAATAAAAGAGCCAAGAGCCAAATCTTTGTGGATGTAGCCCAAGAGGGAGTGAACCATGGTAATACTCGCGTAATATGTATCCCAAGAGGGAGTGAACCATGATACCCAGACTCATTACCTCATGGAGCTAGACCCATTGCTACTTCAAAACTAGGTCGATGGGATTAATGTTGTTGCTACTAATCGAATGAAGGTGCTGAAGAAGAAAGGATGGGCCCTCCAAGGCCAGGCTCAAGTCAATATGGATCTTGGTACTCCATGTCTAGGACCTATGGGCCTTGATACACAATCTCCTTAGTTATCCCTGGGTAGGGGATAACAGGTACGACACACCAAAAAAGTGCAGCGCACCGGAAAAGGGGCCAACTATGGAAAAATAAAAAAAATGGTCGTTGGGGAAAAAAGGAATAAATTGGGAATTTATGAAATTGAATGAAGCATACTCGACAAGCTTCAATGCATTAATAACATCCAAAGAAGCTTCTCCGAGAAGATTCAAGGAATTCATGACACCCTCTATATAAAGTGGAAACGCAGGCCAAACAAGAGTTATTATGCATTTGCAAACTCCCGAAGCTAAGGAGAACAAAGACAAGAGATGAACAGGTGAATTCAGAGATCATAGGAGTTGAATTTCACTCATAGAAGCAAGAAGTACCCACAATGGCACCTCCAAAGTTTTGTGCACCAAGCCAAACCACACGGAAAACATGCAACAGCCTTAGGTCACCACAAGAAACCAAAAAGGTAGAGCACGAAATGGCATAGAGAGAAGGAATCGTCTATGTCGATGAAATTCCATCACCGTAGGTCAAACCAGTGAGCACCACAATGGTTGAGGAATAAGAACAAGCCCTGAAGACGACCGAGATGGAGATTCACTCACACAACAATGCGTAGGGTCACGAACCAGTCGCGACAGGAAATCCACAACAATCTGCGAGGGCCTAAGAGGCCCACAGAATGAATGGTGGTGAAAATGAGCAGAGAGAGTCTATAGGGCCAAGACCAAATCCTGTGGTAGGGTCCACGCAGCAGGAGGAAGAACAATTTGAAGACATCACAGGGAATCCAGAGTTGAGCGTGGAAGATAGAGAACCAGAGGTTGGGACCTCTAGTGCACCAGTAAGAAGAAATGGCAAGAAACCCATCGCATGGTCCCCACACAAGCAGTCAGACGCCTAAATTGTGTTACCAAAAATTCCAAAAGGGGGTGTAGGCCACACCAACTCTATTGGGGTGCATGGAAATGTTAAGATATGCAGACCATGATGTGTGTGACACCAGTAAATTCCCTGAAATTGTGCATCAGGTGTACATAGAGAGGATAGGCATAGGACCATTTGGAGACCCAATGTTGCAGCCAAAGAAATGGGTGACATGCCTAGAAAACACAGGGATATTCAATTTTCTAGAGATTCCCCACTTCAGTAGGGGGAAAGAGGTGAATAACTGCGTCAAGCAATTGATGGCATTCCTCCATGAAGGATTCTTATGGTTAGAAGAACATGTCTCCATTGACATAGAACTCATTTCCTTCATCACAGGTCTGCCATGAAAGGGTGAGAGTCCCATGTAGTACCTAGATGAAAATACCAAAGAAAAATATCTTGCGGAAGAGATGAAGAAGACATACGAGACAGAAAGAGGCTCCTGTAGAATCATTATCAAGAGAATCAACGATGCAACCACCAAGATGGTCACCAAATTAATGGTGTGAAAATTTCTAAGGAAATGTCTCAAGGAGGAGGTCCCTGTAATGGTTGTCGCAGCAGCAACACAGTGCGCAAATGGCACCATGATCAATTGGGTGCCATATTTACTAAATTTATTCCTAGATGACTACAAGTATGCGCAGGATTTGGGAACAAAGTTCCACTACTCCTAGCTCATGATCCTGATAGATTTAATCATATGGAAGGATTCATCCTACTCATACTTCTGTGATAGAATAAGACATTGTCGTGCAGCCCGGTACACGTAAATGGGAAGCACTTCAGACCCCAAGCAAATAAGTGGCAATGTCGACACCTTTGCTCGGTATCTCAGTGACATCTAAGATAGCATATCCAATACCTGGAGAATAACTCTGGAAGTGGTCACACAATATCAAGGAATATCCAACTTTAGGGCTACGCAGCATAACATGTGGATCCAAGCGTGTAGGGATCTAGGGAAGGAATGGTTGCAACTTTGATTTTGCATCAATGCAGATGAAGTAGAAATGGAAATGTGAGACTGACAGGATGACTGGAAGATCCCAGTCATCACCAAGGACACGCCAAAGGGAAAGGAAGTGGAAGCAAGGTTTTCCAAGACACCTACAAGAGACAACACTGCACCCAAAAATCCAACATAGCAGGGGAAGCCCAGTCAAAAGTCAGTGTAGAAGAAGGGTAGTTCTCCAAAGAAGGACATGCAGTCAGGGAAGAAGGACATTGCCTCGACATAGGGAGAACAAGGGGGGACACAACAACACAGGAAACCCCTTCGATAGGTACTCCACAAGAAACAGGGCCACCAATGTGTCCAATTATACATACAGGGGGGTCGCGCAAGAAGGAAAAGGCCCATAAGAAAATACGAGAGTATACAATCACTGAGGACGATGTCAATCTTGTCGCAGAGAGAGTACAAGATCGCACAATGAATGATTTTGAAGAGGTCGAGAACCAAAGAGGAAGGATACATAATAAGTTGGTCGATATCAGCAAAGTCTTAGAGAAAATACAACCATTGCAAAGCATGAAAGGGGAACATAACCGATCCCCCCAACAGCAAAAACAAAGGAAATGACCATGCAGAATGAAGAGGACACCATCCAGACCATATCACAAGCAAGTTCAAGTTTCCAAATAACAACATATATGTTGCATACGGATGAGGCCATAGCTCAAACACAACTCAAACACCTAGCACAGATACAATTGGTATTGGCGAAAATACCAACAAAGGCATTGTACATACTACAAGTCAGTGTCAAACAGGATGTGCAATCACAAGCTATAATAGACGTGACAGAATTGAAAATAGCAAAAAGTTACAAGGATGCATTGGAACTGGTGGATGATTAGGTAAAGTGGGAGATGAAAGAGGAAAAACAACGCACTAACAAGTTAGAGTAGAGGTTGAAGGAAGTCTTCACAAGAATACTAGACAACGCACAGGTAGTCATGAACAATGCGGAAGAACATATCCAAATCATCGCACAAACGCTCGAGGATTATAAGAAGGAGATTGAGGAACTTAAAGAAAAAGTAACCTCGATTACTCCTCCTAAATTTTTGGTTGAAAGGGAACAACATGCAGCCCTACAAGTGGAGATGATGGAGAAAGAAGCTGAAAAGGTCACACAATTGTTTGACAGGACCGCATAGCTATGGACAATGTTGGAAGAGGATAATAGAGTCCAACAATTATACCAACAAGAGGAGTTAATCAACACTACAATCCAGGAGCTGAAGCAGTGGAAAAAATCTGTAAGCATTACAGATCCAGTGAAGGGCATGTAGGAAATGAAGACCCTACAGGCATAACTAAAGATTGTGCAGAACAAAAAGAAGTTCAGGAAATCCCAGTTAGAACCTCTCCAAGAGAAAGTAGTGCAAATAATTGTGAAACTGGAGAAGGAAAATACAATAATGGCTCAAGACCATGTTGAGAGTGCAAAATCTCTCAAGGAGCATATGACAATGCAGAGGATGGAAGAGCTCACAGAAAAAGTTTAGTAAGCTAGAGCAAAAGGGGAAGAGTTAGAAGGAAAATTCCACAACTTGGCAGAGGTTGTTCACGGAGCATGCACTACCTGAGTGGCTCAGGACGAGCCACATTTCAGTGTTGGGGGCATGTTGGACACATGCCTATTTTTAGGAAAGACCTATTTTTGGAAGGAAATACCTAATTTTGGGAGCACACGCAACAACTGGAAAGAAAGCAGCATGCAAAAAAAGAAGGAAAAGCAACATGAAAGAGGAAAATCCACGTGTGAATAGGGAGGAAAACCTAACCATGTTAGGGTTAGAGTTTTTGACAAAGGTTGTAATGGCTATAAGCTTGTAAAATAGTATAAATAATAACCTAGGAGGTCTAGGAAAGGGTGTTGGTTCGATTAAGAAAATAGAAGAATAAATTGGTGATCATTGTGAAAGTTCTTGGGTTGTAGAAGAGTCGAGTAAGGTAAATTTTGAGGGTTAGATCACGGGATGACAATCCTGGTGTGATATAGTCCACCTCACAGAGGTTCCTTAACCTCACTAGGATTGTATGATTGAATATGTAATGCGTGAAGCACCAGATTTTGAAACAGACTAAATAAAAGAGTAGAGAAGCCAAATCTTTTTGGACATAGCCCAAGAGGTGGTGAACCACGGTAAAACCCGTATTATATGTGATTTTTATTGAATACTTACTTCGTGTTAATAGTTATATATGAATGAATGATTAACTAGATGTATTATAATGCATGCATGAGCCTAAAGATGAATGAATCCTAGAAATACTTGAATGAATAACAAGATTAATGCCTGAAGAAGATAGAATGCTCTCCTAGATCCCAACTTATTCCTAGAATTCAAGAAATTGAGCATTGTTGTCACCCATAGAGATATCTTGGGTGAGACTGCATTTTGTGCACTATGCATGGTGTTTCCTTTTGGTTTACTAGGAGGGTCGATAGTTTTAGAGGGTTTTGTTGGAAACCTGTTCAGATATGAACCTGGGTCAACCCAATAAGAAGTAGAAGGGAGATCTAACCCAAAAGTATTGTATTCCTTAAGACATGTATAGTTCCTCCCCATACCATGGTCATGACTTGGAGAAGTATAGTTTGTAAAAATTCAATGTTGACCCCTTTCATTGGCCATTGTTTCCAGAAAGTTCCAACGAATATGCTATAGGAATGAAAAGCATGTTCATTGAAAGGACCTCATCGCAATATGATGATAACGATGATGACGAATATGCTGATGGATAATTTCATCTCCTTCACAGCTAGGTTTTAATTTTGTTGTTTGATTGTTGAATTCCTTGTGTGAGTCGTATTTGAGTGTCAAAACCCTCCCATATTGTCAACGCATGCATCTACTATAACCATGTAGAATTTCAGTGCATACAAGCACAAACTAAAATGTCCACGTTGGCCCCATTCACAGGTCACTTTGCACGGGGTCAAATTAAAGAATAAATTCCACTAATTACAACCTTGTAATGGTTCCATTATGAGTACACATAGGCAAAAGATTTCATTTATAGATCCTATGTGGTGTTTTTATACCCTATGCATGGTTTGGGAGAACTAAAAGTGTATTGTATCCCTTAAGAGATTTATAGTTCCTCCTCATACCATTTCCATGACTTGGAGAAGCATAGTTTGAAAAATTCCATTGCTGGCCCCTTTCACTGGTCATTGTTTTTGGAAAGTTCCAACGAAGATTCTATAGGAATGATGAACATGTTCATTGAAACGACCTTGTCTCAATACGATGATAATGATGATGAAAAATATGATGATGGATAATTTCATCTCCTTCACAGTTAGGTTCCAATTTTTTCGTTTGATTGTCGAATTCTTTGTGTGAGTTCTATTTGAGTCTTGAAAACCTCCCATACCATCAACGCATGCATCTACTATAACCATGTCAAATTTCAGTGCATACAAGCACAAACTGAAAAAATTTCAACGTTGGCCCCATTCATAGGTCACTCTGTGCGGGTTCAAATTAAAGAATAATTTCCAATAATTGGTAATTAATGGAAAACCTTGAAAATTGTTAGGAACCAAAGTTAAAATTGGATATGATGTTATAAACCTGAATGATCTTCTGTTGGTTTCAAGAATAATATATTCTCTACTGAACAAGGCCAACCATGTGAAGGTGGAAGCTCATATGGCCCCTCCCTCCCCCCTCTCACATCACTCTCAATTCCCCAATACTCAATTTATCTACTATAAAATATTTGAAAGCAACATAGTAAGAATCAAGCACCGAAACTAAGAAAACATAAATTTAAGGTAAATGAAAGAAAACAAATCAACTAAAAACATATAAATACATACCTCATGCATTTCAACATTTCAATATCATTAATATCCATATTCATCCAACTCAAAATCTATATCATCCGATTTAGAATTCATGTTGAAGGGATTGGCGATATTAGCATCATCATCAATGTCATCATTTACAATCATATCATCCTCTATATCATCATCATCGGGAATATTGTCTCCTACATTTGGTTCAACTTCTTCAAGTTGTTCATCTAAAACATCGTCAATATCATCTTCATCCATAACATTGTCTAGAACATCTTCTTGAACTTCTACAATGTCTTTGTCTAACACATGAACTAACTACTCCTCTACATCATCTTCTTCTTCAATATCATCTTCTTTCTCTACATTATAATTTACTAGCCTTCCTCTTGGATCATATCTAACAACATATGACCAACCCCCTCTACCTGGAACCTCTAAGTAAAATACTTGTTCGCGTTGGCTTGGAAGAACATAAGGCTCTCATCCTGGCTCAAAATTCTCTATATCAACCATGGTAAATCCATTAACATTTTGATTAACAGTTCTATCATGATCATGTTCATGTTCATTCATTTGTAGGATGTACCATTTGACATCGAACAAAACTAATCTGAAATATTTAAGGTCACACTCAAGTATATCATCCAAAAACCTATAGTATCGATTTTTAGAGTCTTATGGATGTCTGTCACTTATAGAAGAAACATTAGTAACTTGAAATACTGCAGTTATCCTACTATCATAAGTTTTCAATTTTTCATCCAGCTTTTATATGTGAAATTTGTGTCCATTGCACCACATAGCCTTGTGGTATTTCAATTGAAATATGTCAGACGTCTAAAAAAAATCATTTTCAATTGATAAACATATTTATACTTTGAAAATATGAAAATCAAGAAAAAAAAAGCATGCCATATACATCAATATAATATTCAAAAAAACTAAATAATATGGGTGAATATGATTGCTTGTTTATCTTTTAAACCATATGCTAAATCAATTTCCCTCTATGTAAGATTGGTATATCCTTTACGTTCAACTTCTTTGACCAGTGTACCACACCATACCATGATAACCTACCATTATTAGATTGTAAACATCATTCAATCCATACCTTCATCCAATCAACATTGTTTGCAATGTATAAATGTATTGTATCCCACTCTTCACTAGCTGTATTAAAATAAAACAATTCACATGTAATTCGTTACCATGGTATACCTTCATAATAATGGATTATGCAGGAAGACTAAAAATTAAATAAGTACGATATACATAAAATAAAAAGTCAAATGTATTATAAATCCCCACCATCTACTTACATGTCACTTTCCTCGTTCTAAATTTCCCCAATAGGTGCTCTCCTTCAAATTTGTTGATGGATTTGAAATCCCAAATGTGATCCACATTAATACTTACAACTATTTTAGGAAGATATTGAATAATATAAACCATGGTTTGATATACCATAGAACCCTCAGAATGTGATCTTTGTCTAACCAAAGCCTTCAATGATTTCAAGTGCATCTCAACCATCCACATTGACCTTGTGTGTACATGTCCACACTTTTCAATCTCCTCAACTCGGTGTACGAGGTAGTGTTATTGTGCATTGAAAAATGTCGGAGGTAGATACTTTTTCATTTCATACATTAGACAAGGAATTTGTAACCTCCAATACATTATATCTTCTTTATAGATTTCTTTAGATGAAAACCATCTACAAATGATCCAAGCAAATCACAGGTTTCAATAAAAAAGTATATAGTACTACATTACAAGTGAAATACATGCAGTCAAATATAACTTTCCAAGATCATATAAAACTTGTTTTACATTGTTTTCAAAGTTGTCTAGGAGGGATAGAGGTACTCTAACATAAAATATGAATTATTATTTTTCCCAAATTAGTAGAAAAAAAAACACTAACAAAATGTTTCACCAATATGTTGGATTACTGAGAGGGGGGGTGAATCAGTAATGAACAATTTATACCACTTATTAATCCTTTTAACCACAATGTATATTCCTTTAACTTATTCAACAATGTTCATCAGTTCATCAGTAATATGTTATTTCATCATATAACATTAACATCCATCAGTGCATAATAAACAATAATAGACACGTCCACACAATGCACAGTACACCAATATTTTATGTAGAAACTCAATGTGGGAGAAAACCACAAAATGATTTTCTTATATGTATTTAAGAATTACATTCAAGGAAGCACCAACTTCCAATTCTCTGGCTCCAAGTAGAAAGAGGCTCCTACCTCTAGTGTTCTCCAGCTCCAACCGAACGGTGGCTACAACCACCCAATTCTATGGCTTCAACTAGAAGGAGGCTCCAACCCCCTAATTCTCAGGCTACAACATGACGGAAGATCCAACTCCCTGGTTCTCTGGATCCAACTAGAAGGTGGCTCCAACCACCTAGTTCTCAGGATCCAACTCCCTAATTCTTCGATATCATCCGGAAGGAGGCTACAACCCCCTTTCCTTGACCCGTCCAACCACCCTGAAATATAAGTGTCAAATAAATGATGAAACCATTGTCACTATGCGATATATCACTATAAACCTATACTAATCTGTTCCAATAACCTGTCACAACTTGTACCAATCTGTACCAATAACCTGTAATCAACTTGTACCAATAACCCATACCAACATATACCAAATACACCAACAACATGTACCAATACTCCCCTCAATATATCAAATCTGATAACATAGATCTCATACCCAATATCACAAGAATATCACTCAACCAATCATGTACATCAACAACTAGTACAACCTATACCATCACAAGTGCATCAACCATGCACATCACAACACCTCACAACCATCACCAATACCAATATCTATATGCCACATCAACCATAAACCATGTGCCAATATCACTAAAAATATGTCCAACAAGATTACCAACAAGTGCCTATAACAATGTACCAAGCATGTACAAATCATGTATCAATAACAAGCCAAGTTATACCTCATCAAGATGTACCAACATCACCATACCATACACCTCATGTATATGCCAACTAATCAACTAAGTATCTCATCCATGAAGTCAACATATACCTCAACCATTTACCAACCATGTGCCAATATCACTACAAATATGTCCAAGAAGATTAACAATAAGTGCCTATAACAATGTACCAAGAATGTACGAATCATGTATCAATAACAAGCCAATTTATACCTCATCAAGATGTACCAGCATCACCATACCATACACCTCATGTATATGCCAACTGATCAACTAAGCATCTCACCCATGAAGTCAACATATACCCCAACCATTTACCAAAACATACATCAAGACAACCAACAAGATTACTCTGGAAATACATGACAAATCCATAAGCCAAATACCATAAACCCTTACATAAAACTATGTGGAAAACTCCACTGTTATGTAGCCTCAAGCATGTACCATGTCATGACTAAATGTAACCATCAAAAAATGAATATAAACATACTTGTAACTCTATAAAAGACTGTTATTGGATAAATCGGTGAATGCGGACATAAACTAATCTCCCTAGATCCACTTGGATCTAGAACAAAACAAGACGGGACATGATGCTTTCCCTAGGTTATAATCATTGGATTTACTACCAAAGAAGGAATGAAGGACATACCTTTGAATATCGCCTCCTTATATCTTTGTTGTCCTTGTTTCGCTCCGGTGCTCTTGCAAAATCAGATCCACAATGACACAAACCAACCAAAGTGAAAGCAACAATAGTAGATTCAATGAAAACCTAAACATGTGATCAAGGATTCATGTAATAAAATGAGAATGATTTTATGGGAAAGAAGCATGCCACCGTATTATATTAAGTAAAAGTGGAAGACACAACTAAATTTCCTTGATGTCGCAAGTTCCCTTTCAGTGGTCCTTCATTCCAACACACACACACTTGCACTGAATTTGCATGAAGATGATCCACAAAAGCTTGATGGACAAATGGAGACCTCAAGCATCAATTGAAACAGGATTCCTCATACAGTCTTCAGCCTATTATTTTCAGCAACTCTTTTCTCAATCTTTCTTAACCCTTTCCATGAGAAACCTATCATTATATAGGAGAAGGAGAAGTGGTTAAAGGGATTAGGATGATCCCACCAAATCAGAGAAGCGAGTAGGATCTCAACCATAAGGACGCCACCTCACATTCTAGAAGATCCCCTTCTAGAACCTTTGTGAACTTATTATTTTCTTATATTTCAAATTCCATCACACCATGCCTATATAGCAGCCTACAGAAACCCCACGAGCCAAGTATAGAGCAGCCTGCGGAAATCAATCATTTCTGCATTGTGTACTACTATCATCTTGCGGCGTCATTCCTCATATAGTCTGTTATCACTCCAAGAGTCACTCCCAGACTGCAAATGAGATTAAGCTTGATAACATAGAAATATAAATGGATTAAAATAGTTTGAATAGGTAGATCAACAAGAGAAGAGTAAAAATGAGGGCATCATACGGCTGCAAATACATTCCATTGGGCATGGAGTCACAACATCCTACAGATCAAAGGAAATCAATTCGCCTACCAAACAAAAGGCTTATGCAAAGATGGATAGAAGAATAGAAGGTAAACAAAGAGAAGAATAACCACACAACAGGGATCCTTTCTGTAATATAGATTGAAGAGTGCTTGATCAGTAATATGTGATTAACAAGAAATTACCACAAATCCTTTGCAACTCATAAATTCATTAACCAAAGGCATCTTTTGATCTTCAAAATCTGTAAATATTATTCAATAAATATGACAAGATATAATGATAACAAAGAACACAAATTCTGATAAGTAACTCTCATGAATCTCTAATGGCATAAATGCTAATTACAACGGGCCCTCAGGCTTACAATTGAGCAAATAAACTGTTCCTCTAGTTCTCTCCTCTCTTGGATCATGAATCAAACCTCATATCCTCAAGATATATCCTTCCTTAAATATAAAATAGCATCCAAATAACCTTAGGAGGTAGAATCCCATCTCCTCCATTGGATTCTAAGCCTTGGAGATAGGTGGCAACAATCAAAGAGACAAAAATCCAACAAACTGCTAATTTTCAGGAATTTGTTGGAAGTCATTAATAAATTGTTTCCACCTCATGCATGAGGCCTTTTATGGAGATAAATATTAGGTGAAGGTGTACATTGACATATAAATTATCCTTGAGAAGCCATTCGAATCCTCCTTGACAGGTGGCAACCTCCCAACAAGGCGAATATCAAAACCGTGACCGCTACAGGAAATTAGGTAGCATCGTTGTAAAACAGTTGGTAGCGCCACTTATATGTCTAATATATCTCAAACCATAAAACATTTTGAAAACTTGAGAGAGGTCTTTGTTATTTGGAATTTTATGAACAAAAACCTCCTCCATTTTTCAAAAATACCTTCTCAATTATTCATAATCCAAGTTTCAAGTTAGTGACTCAAAACTGGTAAAATAGCTCTACACAATTCGTTTTCTGCCAGAATTTAGTTAGAAAATTTAGGTAGCGCCTGCCTGTGTGTCTACGTGAAATTCGATAGCATAAATTCGTGGGTTCTTTTTATTCTTGGAACCTTGTGGGATCGTTTTCAATTCTTTTTCTTTACACTTGGCACCTTAACCAATCTTGTGCTAACATAGGCTCCATGGGGGATAGAGTCATCCCTGTGAGGCTCTAAGAACTCTTGTAGTTTCAGTGCCTTATCCTTTGGGCTTGTGGAGTCATGCTCTAATGCATCGTGTTGAAGAAAACATACTGACAACTTATATTACTCTACTTTCAAATAGAAATCAAACACACTTTCTCTTGATGGAGCTTATTTATGTGCAAAACCTAATTAGCTAACTGACTTTTACAATGGGCTAGGTGAAGGAAAACTTCCACCAAATCCATTCAAGCAACTTGCTGACATGAGTCTTTATAATTCCAATGATTGACAGCAGACAATAGGAATATGAAAATGGTTTGAAAACATTTCCTATATCTCCTCTGACTGTTGCTAACACAATAAATTTTACAGGTTCCAAAACATTTGAGAAATACAACTCCATATACACCCCTATAGGGTCATGAAACATACATGGGACTGATCGCATATTTATTTTTCCACTTCAAGTTTCTTACTGTAAAATGTGGGTACAAGTGGAAGAAGGATTGACGTAGGTGGTTGTTGATCCACTGATGATTGTTGATTTACTTTTGGTTGTGTATAAACGATCTCTTCATGTGCCTCAACTAAGGGTTTCTCCTAGTCAAATGTTCGGGTTATGTCTTCTGTGACAAGGCCAACCTCTGCATCATACTCCCTCTCTTCATAGTGATCAAATATAGGATAATCTTGTTGCTCATCATCACTAGAATATTCATCAAAAATGGGTTTCCCTTCATACCTATGATCAACCT
Organism: Picea engelmannii; assembly: GCA_009831015.1. NCBI lineage: Eukaryota > Viridiplantae > Streptophyta > Pinopsida > Pinales > Pinaceae > Picea > Picea engelmannii. The sequence goes on along the minus strand of ML809485.1, from coordinate 68,414 downwards.
CTAAAATAGTAACTTCATCAATAATATAATTGCTAAAAATATCCATTTCGGGAACAACAGTAACTGCTGCTTCCAGTTTTTCATACACATGATTTTCATCTAAAACAAAGTTATGAATGTTTTCCTCTCCGAATATAGGAGTATTATTTATACTTTCATTTGGACAATGAACAAAATCATTTTCATCTTTATATTCAGCAGAGTAATCTAACAGATCTTGAGCACATTCTACATATCCCTCATAATAGTTATGACAAATACTTTCAGAGGGATAAAAAACTTTGCAGTGTTCATTGAATACTCTGTGGAAATCCTTCAAGGATGAAATGTTGGAAGGGGGTAATGAGAAATACCATTTACGTGCATCCCCATCTAATGAATACATGAACATTTTCATCAAAATATCTTCATGATGGATTTTAAGTTGCTTCATCAAAGCATGAAATTCATGAACATGCTCAACAGGGTTTTCATCCTTACCTTCATAAAATCTAGGCAGCAGATCTTACCATTCATCAATAAGAGGCACAAGATGTGGATAATCATCTATGGCTAAGAAATTGAGTGGGGCAAAACTCCTAGACATGATAGCCTTCATAGCCATTTAATTGGTCTCATTCCAGTGGAGTCACCAACAGATTATGAACAATGGAGTCGCCATGGTGAATGTGCAGTATTGAAGGTGTCCAACTTTAGTTACCATCTAAAGTTGGAGTTGCGCAATGTCGTTCTTCCCAGGGAGCTTTTCAATCTGCTCAAATTTGTCCCCGGTAATGGCACCAATTTATGTTATCACTCCAAGAGTCACTTCCAGACTGCAAATGAGAGTAAGATTGGTAACATAGAAATATAAATGGACTAAAACAATTTGAATAGGTGGATCAACAAGAGAAGAGTAAAAAGGAGGGCATCATACTGCTGCAAATACATTCCATTGGGCATGGAGTCACAACATCCTACAGATCAAAGGAAATCAAGTCGCCTACCAGACAAAAGTATTTTTCAAATATGGATAGAAGAATAGAAGGTAAACAAAGAGAATAATAACCACATAAAATAGATCCTTTATGTAATATAGATTGAAGAGTGCTTGAACAATAATATGTGATTAACAAGCAATTACCACAATTCCTTTGCAACTCATGAATTCATTAACCAAAGGAAGCTTTTGATCTTCAAAATATGTAAATATTATTCAATCAAGATCAAAATATAGAATGATAACAAAGAACGCAAAGTCTGATAAGCAACTCTCATGAATCTCTAATGGAAAAGATGCTAATTACAACAGGCCCTCAGGCTTACAATTGAGCAAATAAATTGTTTCTCTAGCTCTCTCCTCTCTCGGATCATGAATCCAACCTCATATCCTCAAGATATATCCTTCCTTAAATAGAAAATAGAATTCAAATAACCTTATGAGGTCTAATCCCATCTCCTCCATTGGATTCTAAGCCTTGGAGATAGGTGGCAACAATCAAAGAGACAAAAATCCAACAAACTGCTAATTTTTCAGGAATTTGTTGGAAGTCATTAATAAATTGTTTCCACCTCATGCATGAGGCATTTGATGGAGATAAATATTAGGTGTAGGTGTCCCTTGACATCTAACTGATACTTGAGAATCCATTCGAATCCTCCTTGACAGGTGGCAACCTCCCAACCAGGCGAATATCAAAACCATGACCGCTACAGGAAATTAGGTAGCGCCATTGTAAAACTGTTAGTAGCACCACTTCTATGTCTAATATATCTCAAACCATAACACATTTTGAAAAAATGAGAGGTTTTTTTTATTTGGAATGTTATGAACAAAACCCTCCTCCAGTTTTCAAAAATACCTTCTCAATTGTTCATAATCCAAGTTTCAAGTTAGTGACTCAAAACTAGTAAAATAACTCTACACAATTCATTTTCGGCCAGAATTTAGGTAGCGAATTTATGTAGCACCCGCCTATGTGTTTGCGTGCAATTCAGTAGAATAAATCCGTGGGTTATTTTGATTCTTGGAACCTTGTGAGATTTTTTTCAATGCTTGTTCTTGAGACTTGGCACCTTAACCAATCTTGTGCTAACACAATCTTCAGCCTATTCTTTTCAGCAATTCTTTGCTCAATCTTGCTTAACCCTTTCCATGAGAAACCTATCATTATATAGGAGAAGGAGAAGTGGTTAAAGGGATTAGTATGATCCCACCAAATTAGTTAATCCAAAAGGATCCCAACCATATGGATGCCACATCACATTCTAGAAGATCCCCTTCTAGAACCTTCATGAACTTCTTCTTTTCTTATCTTGCAAACGCCACCGCACCCTGCCTATATAGCAACCTGTGGAAACCTCGTGAGCTAGGTATAGAGAAGCCTGCAGAAATCAAGAATTTTCACACTATGTACTACTGTCAACCTGCGACGTCATTCCAAAAACATGCCTTGTAGAGGGAGAAGTCAGTCATTTTCCTCATGCAAAAGATCCTTTTGAGAGCGTGAACATATGATTGTAGAATCATCATCATGGTGACCAAAATAATGTGTAACAGAATTCCCCCCAAAGTATGAGGCTGGAACTCGTGATAGCCAAAATACTTTGTAAAATGTGTGTGTGTGTGTCAGGAACAAAGAACGCATTGATCAGGAACTTGCAAACAATCAAGCATCTGCGCAATATAATACCATTTATGAGGTAGGCATTCCAATGCTCAGACAACAAGTGATTTAGATCATAAATGTTAGTCATGGCCACCAAGCATACACTATGGATCCATGTCACGAAGATGATACATAGCCACCAAGAATACACTGTGGATCTATGTGTTAACAAACTTGAAATCTAGACATAGCCATGAGACGTACAAAGTGGATCTATGTGTCAATACAAATCATAAATAATCCATCGCAACCTGGACCAAAATGATGAGATCCAGGGTCTTCAATCCCGTCATCTGCAAGTACAAATATAGCCATGCGATTACAAGTGTTGAAGTCGAACATGGTAGAAACCACTTGATTACTGGTCATTGATGAAAACTGTTAACAAGTGTGAGGGAAATCACCATTGATGTCAATGACTCCCAAGGTACCTTAGTACAATCCAACAAATGTTATTAAATGAGCTGAGGTTGAACACTCGATGGAATCTTTCGATCAAGGACCAATGATTTGAATCCACTGTCGAAAGCGAAGAAACCTACCATTGAGGCATGTAGTCTCTAAGGCACAAAATGATTTCTTAGTCTTGTTCTCAGATGATGATTTGAATTCAACGGGAAAAGACTCGTCACAGGAGGGCCTTGATGTATCCCTCATCAATGACATGAAATAAGTAACATATTTAGGGTAGATCAAAAGTATGAAAATGATTTGAAACTGACACGGGGAAGGCCGACATGGTAGGAATTGACAATTTGTAGATGGCCGACTCGATAGAGGGCTTGTTTGGACTTCTTTTGAACATATGAATGACACGACAATGGTCTTGGCAGCATTGACTCAAGGACGACCCAAGATATGAACTTGCAGAAAGTCAGACGAGAGACAAATGTATTTCTCAACCCGGATATAGTGATAAAGGGGGTATCATGTTCAAGAGAAACTATTACTGCCACTAACACAAATACAAAGACACATTTCTTTCCCAAAATTTCCCCCACCATTTCTGGTGAGTACCTCTTTACTTTTATGCAAGCTTGAGGAGGATAACATATGCTTGTTGATGTAAGATCATCCTTTGGACGAGTCCATCGGAGTATGTTTAATGAACCCTAAGAAGGAGTGGTTCGGTCCTGTATGGGTCTTTCTATGCTTGTTTAACGAGTCCAAAGATAGAAAACTAGGGGGGTTTTCATGTTTTATAGAGTCTGAAAAATTCTTAAACATAAATCTCTCAGTTCCTTTTGTGTAAAGTAGATAGATGAGACCAAAAAAGTGATAAACTATCACCCATCAAACGTTTTCTTCAAATACTTTTATGAGCATGAAATGAACAAGGTTGCTCGACAATCTTTTCATTTTTATGGAGCGTGAAAAGAGATTAAAGGATACTCCATGAGTTTCACTTTTCATGTTACCATGACGAGTATGAAAATATGACAAAAGTATACTCGGTTGCGTTCTCATCGATTTTCGAGAACGAGAGCGAACAAAGACTAGGCTCAAGGTTTTTTTGAAAAACCCTAAACAGTACTTGTCCATACTTCATAGTTCAAGATCCTATTTCTTCCATCTACGAGAAGACAAAATACTCATGAGACCATTAGACCTTTAGGTTTTGGTAAAATTTATTTAAATAATATGAAATATTAATAGAAAAAGAAAAAAGTGAAATAAATATGGGTAAAATCTCTTTGTACTATTTCATTTGCATTTTGCCCAAAACTTGCCTAGAAAACTTGTTTTTACCTCAGACTTTGGCTGTCAATTGCAAGAGGCACAGGTGACCATTCAACAAACGGATTCCATCAAAACGATAATCTCCTCGTCCTCTTTCTTTTCATCGGATTAAATTTCATTTTTGTTGGTTTAAAAATGGATTTTTGAGTTGATTTTTAGGTCGTAGGTGCGCATAGGCGTCATCGCAAACAACCTATATCGAGACCTATGTAAATCAAAGGTTTCCACATGTGGCTTGTGGTTCACCTGCGGAAAACCCGCACTATGTGTAACACTCTACTTGAGGTGGCCGAAAAATAAAAAATCTTTGCTTGCGTTTAGCCAATAAAATCTTTTCAAATCAGCAAATGAGGATGCTAACTTCCCTCCATTGTCCCAATGCAGGTTTTGATAATCAAAATTCTGGAGTGGAGGGAGTAGGAACATGAGGATGATTATTACATTGCCTTGAATGATCCAGGCACTATAAATTCCCTCTGACAGTGTGGGTTATTGAAATTCTTTAAAATCCAGGGCATGAGGGCCCAACTGAGATTGTTGGAGTACTTGGTCCACATGTGGGATGTAGACCAGCAGGTGTTTCATGTGGGTGTCCACATCCTTTCCTTAGATATCAAAGATATCTATTTCTTGACAGGTTTATCCCGTCGTGGAGCCCGTGTGACTTTAACAGGGGGCAGAGGTGGTGGCCTACCAATGAGTGAGTACATCCGTCGATATTGTGACCCTGTGGCTGAGAGATGCAATGGTAAGGTTTCCATCATAGGTCTTCAAGATTTACCTCTCCGGACCATTATTTTTACTATTTCATGCATAGAGGGGAGTGCATCTCCGCACATGGCCCTCCAAATATATTTTCAGTATGTCGTGGAATGCACGAAACCTCAAGTGTTCAACTAGTGCGATGGTGTTCTTCGCAGCATGAAGACACAGCTGACCAAAATCAAGAATGGGGACTTGAAGCAATTCAGGTATGGATCTATTTTAGTGTCTTTATTCCTAGAGAGGTTCCCCCATTTACATTTACAGGTAGAGTGGGGGATATCGGCCCCACGAGACCCGAGGATGAAGAGTTGGTGCGACCTCATGGCTTGGCACGCAGCAGGCCCCATCATCAAATACAATGACGCATTCTTTGACTGGTTGAGGCCTCAAATACTAATGATAGACGATTACGCCTATGTTGGTTTGTATTTTCTAGGCGACCCCGACTTGGTTCTACCTGAGGGCTTTCAGTGGGGAGACATAGGTAAGCAAAACATTTTTTGGTTTTATAATATTTTTGTGAATTTTAAAATATAAGATGTTTTTAATGCTTTCAATCCAAAGACTAATCAAAACTTTTGATAATGCAGATGTAGGTCCACATTGGCCTCCAGGTACATCCCTTATTCAGAGACGAGGGGAAGCAGTTGTGGTAGCAGGATGGGATGTTGGTGACTATGAGGCGGTCGAGCAGAACCTAGAGGGATTGACAGCAGATATCTTGGACATCTCCATCGATGAGATTCTGAGACGTTATCAGTGCCATACTGTGGGCATGTTTGGTTCACTTAGTCGACTACTTCATAGGGTAGCATGATCAATAGTGTGTTACTATGAGCAAAATCCATGATGTTATTTTGTATGTGAAGACAAGTGCTTCTCATTTTGATATTTTTGGTCTTCGGACGAAAACACTTTTTTCTAAAAAAAAATTATCGTTATATATATACATGAGGCTTCTACTGGCTTACTTGCTTTAATGTGAATTGTGGTTGGATTTACATGTGTCTCAAATGTCTGTCTAACGCATAATTATCTAATGCATCTGTTAATGTATTTAGACATATAAGAATATGATGATATTCAATGTAATACATTAACTGTGAATCAATTCATAACAAAGTAGGACTTCGGATAGCATAGACATTACTTAACTGTAGTACTACTAACTGCAAATCAATTCATACAACAAGATGACAGATTCCAAGTGAAATAGTGTCGGTCAAAAATTCGATGACTGCACTATATTCCGCGATATTTTTAGTTGCACGACCAAGGCAAACACGTGTAGAATGATTAACTCATTCGTAGGTGCATAGATTTCCCAAGCAGTAGATGCTAAGTTCTAAGTACTACGACTAGTGCCATCGGCAAAGCCAATGTAGGGTAGCGAAGACACAGACATCTGGAAACCAAGAACAATGCAAGGTAAGCAGCTGAGGGTCGAAACCAAATAATGAAGAAGCACACAAAAGTAACACACAAGAGTATGATACAATAAAAATACAAGCACTCATGCAAATATGACCTAATCATAGTACTTTTTTAAGTAAAGCCCATTTCTGGGTTCACTCAAAGGAATTCCATCATAATCTACTAACTCATAGGCTCCCTTCTCCAACACTTGTTTGACGATGTAAGGTCGTAGCCACATAGCCTCAAATTTTCCATTCCCTAGTAAATCACGATCTTGTTCATAGAGGAGAACTAGATCACCTTTAGAGAAAACACGCGACTTGACATGCTTGTCGTATTGGGCTTTCATGCGTTTCTTTTGGGTTTCAATAATCAGGGTGGCATCACGATGGGTTTCATCTAATTGCATCAGATACAATAGACATTCTTCCTCAACAGAGGTGTTCGAGAGAAGGTCAACGGCTAGCTTCAAAGATGGTATCTCACATTCAATCAGTAGAACAACTTCGATACCATACACTAACTGAAAAGGCGTAAATCTCGTGGTAGACTTCACAGATGTTCGATAGGCCCATAATGCTGAAAACAACATCATGTGCCAACTTGTCTTGTGAATTCATATTATCCATCGAAGCATGGTGATAATAAATTTGTTTATCGCTTCAAATTGGCCATTGGCCTGTGGATAGTAGGGGGTTGATTTTTCATGCCGAAGACCCAACTTTTCAGTAAGCTCAGACATCATGAAATTTAAAAAATGGCTACCATGATCAGTGACGATAGCTTGTGGGATTCCAAATTGAGTGATGATATAATTGAATATGAATAGCATTGCAGTTTTTTCGGTATTATCGAATGTAGGCATCGGCTCGGCCCATTTTGTGAAATAATCCATGGCTATGATGATATATCCATGCCCCCCAGCCGAGTGAGGGTTACATGTCATGAAATCAATGCCCCATTTTGCAAAAGGACCAACCGAAACTATAGGGTGTAAAGGAGCAGGGTGAGATCTTATCTTGTTATTGTACGTTTGACAAGCATGGCACTTCTGAATGGCAGTCATACAGTCTTTAAAAAAAGAAGGCTAGAAGTAACCTGCTCATAAGATCTTTTGGGCAGTGGAATACCCAGACATATGACCACCACATGCTCTAGAGTGGTAGTCATTCAAATCTTTCTCAACCTCGTCGAAGGTGAGACATCATCGGAAGATAGAGTCAACACCATGGTGATAAAGAGTGTCACTGAGAATTATGTAATGATGGGCTTGATATCGTATGTAACGATGGTCTGTACTAGAGAGGTCAGGCTGGAAAGTTTGAGTCTGGAGATAAATGATAATATCTCCATACCAAGCGTCATCAGAACTAATCATAAAAAGGGATTCATCAGGAAGATAATCCTCTGCCACATTTTTTGTCTCAGTGGAGGGAAGGTCACAGATCAATTCATCAAATACCAAATATTTATTAGACTTAGCGCATTCAAAATCTAAGTTGAAATCCTGGAGAATCACTATCCATGTGGAGTATTTCCCCCCTAGAAATCGGCATGTAAGGATGTTTTCCATAGGGTTTCAATCATAAATAACAATGTTCTTGCGTAATAGGATATAGTGATGAAAACGTTGGACAACATGAACAAATGCCAAAGCCAGTTTTTCCACATGTAAGTATTTGGCTTCAGTAGTTGTGACACTCCGACTCAAATAATAAATTACATGTTCGTTGTGCGAGTCATCTTCTTGGACTAACACCATGGCAATGGAAGAGATCGAAGCGGCGAGATAGAGGAAATAGTCTTGACTATAATCTGGTGGGAAAAGCAGCGGTGTACGAGTCAAAGAAAGTTTTGAAGCTTCGAAGGCTTTGTTGGTAGTTTCGTCCCATACAAATTCGTATCCTTTCTTCAACAGTCGAGTAAATCCTAGTGTTAACTAAGCATAATTCAGAATGAATCGCGCAAAAAGTTTGCCTTCCCTTGCAAAATTTGGAGCTAGCGTAAAGTGGAAGGAGGAGGTAGATTAAGGATTGCCTCAACCTTCAAAGGGTCCACCATGATTCCATGAAGTGACACAATAAAACCCAGGAGTTGGCCAGAATCCACACAAAAAACACATTTGTGTGGGTTCAAGCGTATCCGATAGAAACGACAGTGAAGGAAAATGGTTCGGAGGTGTGTCGGATGGTCTTGGTGATGCATGGAATGCATCGGGAGATCATCTAGATACGGTTTTACAATGTGCTTGATATTGTGAAAAGCATAAGACATGGCACGTTGAAAAGTTTCACCAGCATTCTTCAAACTGAAAGGTAGTTTCCGGTAGGCAAATGTACCCCAAGGATTTGTTTTATGTTGAACCACAGGTAAAATGTTAATCTGATTATAGCCAGAGAAACCGTCCATTAACAAGAATATTTCACTCCCGGCACAATCGTCGACTATCTGGTCGACGAAGGGGGTTGGAGAGTTGTCCTTAGGACAATATTTATTGATATCCCTATAATCGATGCATACACGGATCGTGCCTTGTTTTTTATTTACCGGAACTAGATTGGATACCCAATTGGTTAAAGCCATAAGATAGATAAAACTAGCCTTGAGAAGTTTTTCAACTTCGAGTTTGAGAGTGGAGGCTTTTCGAGGGTGGACTGGGCGAATTCTCTGCCGAACAGGTTTAGCGTCTGAATAGGTCTTAATTTCATGTAGAACGATATCAGGGTCAATACCCAACATCTCTTCATAGCTCCACGCGAAAACATCACGAAATTCTTGAAAGAGTGACTTATAAGTGAAGACCTCATCAGTGGAACATGAAGCTCTGATGTAAAACATTTCGACAACTCTAGGTTTAATGGATATGCCAAGAGGAATGGTGGGTGAAATTTTACTCAGGTTCCCTTCATAAAGCACATCATTTGTTGAGCCGGGAAAAGAGGAAATGACAACAATGGTCGACGGAGTCGAAATCCATTCGTAACTCTCGATGGTTTGTTGCTCGAGGAAGAGAATGGAACGATGATGTCCATTGTCTCATGGAGTGTCTTCCATGGACATAATTTACATAATCATCTCATCTATAGGAAAGACGACGTGAAACGGATCAGGAGATGAAACACCAAGAGAGGGAGTAGGAGGGGTTCCCGATTGAATGGCTTGATAAGAGGATTCAACCGGACTTAAAGGCATTTGATCGCCATAGCGAAGATAATCACCGGGGTCGAGTACCATCCACGGGTCATAGGACGCAGGGGTTTCATGAACAGAGGTGGAAACCTTGTTGATTGAGGTGACAAAAGGAGGTGGAATATTGGGTGGTGGGATCGGGAATGTACCCATCAAGGTTGAATCTTTTAGAAGACCCACACCGACATTCTCGTACCTGGGAGGTGTCTTGGAAATAAAGGGCACGTTGCTAGTACAAGAGTTAGAGTTAAAGAAGGCCAACTGGTCTATGGTAATGAATTTTCCTTGGTGTGGAAAATGTACTACACGGAAAAGGGTAGACACAATTGCTTGCATGGAATCAATCCAGCTACGGCCGAGTAAGAGGTTATAATTGAGAGGTGCATCAAAGACCTCAACCTCGACATTGAGCGATTTGCCTTCCAATGTAATAGACAACGAGGGAAGAACATCGTAGGTTTTAAATCCAGAGTCATTGAAGGCCTTAAGCATATTGTGTGATTCAGTGAGGGGAGGAGAGCCAATGGCTTTCCAACAAGTAACCGGCGTAACGCATGTCGAGGCTCCCTCTTCAATAATGGTTCTACAGATATTATTTTTCTCTATGACAACTTGTATCTGAAATTCTAACTAAGGAGGAATCCTTGGAATGTGATCTTCCAGGTCAAACATTATCAAATTCATATATGTGGGGTCAATTCCACCGATGGCCTTTAATAGTGCCTTCCGTTGAGAAGGACAACTTTGAAGGACTTCAAGAGATGACATAGTAGAGGGTGCTTGCACTAGATCTTCTACAATATTGTAGTTATGAGAAGCATGCACATGAGGATTGAAGGCAGACTTTCGAACAACACCCTTTGGAGGGGGGCAGAGAGATGTATCTAGACCCAGTCATTCGATATGAAGAGGACCGTTGGGAGGTGAAGTTGAGGGAGGCGGTTGAACCAACAAAGGTGGTATATCGTCAACCTTCTCCTTTGAGGGAGAGTAATCTTTGGCTCGAGTGGTAATAGCAATTTATTTCTTCTTAGAATCACCAATACACATAAGTACATATGAAGTGGTGGAAGGAGAGGGTTGGTCATGAATGACCAATTGGGCCTGATGTTGAGAAGGGAAAGGTTGTGACAAAACGGCAGGTGTGGGAGGATTCATGGTACCTTCAAGGAACTTAGTGACCTCGACACATCTTGGACAATATTTTGTGTAGTGATCATCACCACATATAAGGCAAGGATATTGAGGTTTACACTTATCCTTATCATCAACAGGTTGCGTTTTGGATTTTTCAGATTGGGAATTATTATTTTTATCCTCCTTATTCTTACCCTTTCCCTTTTTAGATTTATTTTTTCCGGCAGGGGTAGATTGAATGGAGTTAACCTCATAAGTCTTTCTGGTGGAAGGGGTAGGAGTCGAAGCACTTTGAAAATTAGAAGAAGTAGATTTGGGATTGGTTTGAGTGACCGACGTGGATTTAGCATCATCATGAAAGTGCCAATCAAATCATCAGCAGCATGAGAAGTTTCTGGGGTTGTTGAGGTAGCTGTGGTAGAAGGACGAGGAGCGTCAGGGAGGAAGTTGTAAAGAGTTCCCATTTTCGAATAAACGAGATCTAGGTACTGAGCGCGATTGATCGCCTGCTCTTCAGTGACAACTCCACCCATGGAAATGTCACAAGAGATTTTATTCACGAATGATTTCGTGAACCATTTAGCCAATAATTGATCGGGAAGATCAAGTTTGATCAAACGTTGTCTCCTTCTCCACTAGTGGATGTGATCGGAGATATGAGTGGCTGAATTTTTCTTAAAGGAACTCAAAATCTCGGTTCTTATCTCATAGTGGATTGGCAGTTGGTAATGTGTGAGAAAATCCATGGCTAGGGTGTTGAAATCATTGAACAAACCTCATGGTAATTCTATATACCACTTTGCAGCCGAACTCGTAAGGGTTCATTGGAAGAGTCGTAACCAAATGGAGTCATCCATCAAAGAGTTGAATGAGCACCAAAGGTGGAAAGTAATAACATGGTTTTTTGGGTCTTCTCCTGGTTTACCATCAAATTTGGGAATGTCGGACGGTAGCTTGGCCAGTATAACAGGCCAATGAGGAGAATGTAAGATAGGGTCTCAAGATTCTAGACAATTTGGGTAGATCCAAAGTGGCTAAAAAGGGAAACTGTCTATTCACATGAGGGTACTGGTGACTTTGGGGAGGAAGTCCCATCGGTATACCAGTAGGACCTTAAGCAATATGTGCATAAGATGAAGGTCCTGACAGATTTGGACATATATGTGGAGGCATGTATCCCATAGGGTTATACTGATTAGGGATGGTCCCTTCAAAAGGGATACTAGAATTAATGTTCGAACCCCAAATGGGATTGGAAGAACCCATATAGGACTGACCCGAACTAGGGGGTATGAAAGAGCTAACTTGAGGTTGTTTCCCCTCAAATGATTGTGGATTTCCCTGAAGGAGAAGGTTCCAATATTGGGTGAGTGATCCTGGTATGTTCTGTCCATAGGGTGGGTTATAACCTCCAACTGGGGGTTGTCCTCCAAGAGAGGATTGTGTTCCAATTTGAGTTTGAACCCCAAATTGATTTTTCCCCTAGGGTTAAATTGCCCAGGAATCTGATAAACAGAAGTGAATGACTGAGTGGCGCTCCAATTGGATTGGAGCCACTTGGGCTAGATCCTCCAATAAAAGGCGGATAAGACCCTCCAGAGAGGACCTGGGAAGGTGTCAAAATGAAACTAGAAGTAGCATTATACCCAGGAGGGATGAAGGTTCCAGAAACTTCGGATGGAACCTGGGTAGGAATGGGAATGGAATTATTCAAAGCATTATACCCAGGAGGAAGTGACGAGATAGGTCTAGAGGAAAGTGGTGTACCAATGGGATCTTGGCTAACCACCATATTCCTTGTGGGAATAGTCGTAGCATGTGGGACCATCGTAGAATGGGCCATCTAGAGAGGAATAGTCGAGCTAGGACCAACTGACTGTGCATCTGAACCAACAAAGATATAGCTAGTTGTACTAGTAAAGTTATCTAGAGGTATTGTGTAGGAAACAGACGTTTCAGGCAATTCAGAGACGACAGGCATATCAACACCTTCTCCTGAGCCGTAAAGGTCTCACACCATGCAAGGTGGGTTTCTAAATATGTCAGTAGTCCAGAAGGGATTCTTGGCTCTAGGGCCTGAATGGGGTCTGGTTGATATTCCATAAGTGTCAACAACAAGTTCTCCGAATGAATTTAACTGAATAATATGTCTCTCGTATCCAGGAGGAATACGGAAAGCTTCTAGAGAATCAGAAACAATTCAGAAACTTTCTAAAGATGTGGAACCTTCCTCTTGTGAAGTTGTGGCTTCCTAGACCTCACTCTGTTGAGGAGATCCCTCCGATGGATCAGTAGGAAAATTTTGATAACCCTCCAGATCTTCTGAGGGTATCCCTTGCATTTTGCATGAATGGCATGGAGGGTTAATGTTGGTTGAACTAAATATTTTACAAAAAAAATCTATGGCCAACTACAGAAACAAACAACACTCGCTAATAAAATCTAGGAGTCAAACCAAGAAAACAAAACCTTCTTATTTTGAATTCACTCGTTGGTGATGAAATACAACGTCGTGAAGTCAAGACAATAAGGGGATAGGATAGAGTAGGTGGAAAAGTTACGTTGACGACCTTCTTAACGGACTTACACCTTGGTGCAAGCTCCCACACATAATCATGGATATACCCTCCAAGGAGCCCAAGTGAGTTTGGCCAACATTGATTCCAGGTACCATGAAGACTTTCCCCTCCACAGTCACCTTGTGTGAGACCCTAAAAAGATAGGTTACTAAGGTTACCAAGAACAACAATGATTCCTGGGGAAATAGTTGACAGTCTGATCCACGTGCAAAGGCAGGGTATCTAGCCCGAAATCAGCTTGAAAGGATTCCACTCATCCTTGTGGGTATACATTTCAAGTGACCCCCATAATACACGCAATCTCTACACCAAGACCAACAAAGCAGGGTGAGTAACTCTTCAAGTCTCAATGCGACCTCAGGTTTGACCCTTGTGTGAGAAGGGCTTCCCAGGACAAAATGTTGCCAATGGATTTGAACACTCCCTATCACAAGATGTTATTGTGTGTTTTATGCTTTGGAGAGTGTGTTTCACAACCTATTCCAAAGAACTAGCCTAGCTAATGTTGGTGTAAAAGAGCCCTAGAAAATAAAAGTTACTAAGTAAATTTTATGATTACGTAATGTTTTAGAGGTTGTTGTTTACACAAGAGGAAGATGGAAATGAAACCGATGTTGTATAAGACCTTGACCCAATAATATGAAAATAGAAATGAACGATGCAATCTTTTGTTCAATGAAATCTATCTACAATAGAGAGAAGACTTCTTTCCAGAAACACAAAAGCTACAAAATGTACTTTCTTTTCTTGAATGAACACGATGTCAAACAAACATAAACAATGAAATTTCTCAATTTTTCTCTTCTAAAAAATTTAAATTGAATGAAAAAACTTTCTTACGAATGACTACTTAAACGAATAAATGACTTTAAATTCTTTCTTTCTAAAACCAAATCAAGGGCATAAAAAAGAAAGGACAAGTAATCACAAAAAAATTATACACTCAGCAAGCACCCAAATCAAACTTTCAATGAAGATAAAAGTAAAGATGACAAGAAAGTGTTTCACTAAATGCTAATGAAAAATGACTTTCCAATCAACAAGCAATCCAGAAAACGTAATTAATCCAAAACTTCAAATCCAATCAAAATAGTTTAAATCAATCAAGCACTCAGATTGTAGAATCAAAGATTATATCCTTGTTGATAAAAAATCAAGAAGTAAAACTGGAAAAAGATTAAGAAGAGTTTTCGATCTCCGAAAACCAATCAACAACAAGTTCCACACTCAGAAAACAATCAAATACTGGCATAAAAAAATTCCTCCCAGCTGATCAAAGAAAAATTGGGCATCAAAGGTAACAAGACCCAATCCAAAAATCTTACAGACATCGTCGCAACCCAACAGTAGGTTACAGTGCAAAAATCACCAATTTCCATAGGCTAGCAACAGGTAGGGTGTGGAAAGTTCACACTGAGCTAAACAGTGGGGGTGCGGAAATCAAAGGTTTCCACAAGCTATGTATAGAGTACAGTGTGGAAGTGTCTATAAACCAAATAATTTGGAAAAGAGGACTAAGGGTCTAAGTGAACTTTCAGATCCAAAGAGTCTAGATGGATCCCCCACAAAATCAGAGACTGAATTAAAGTGAAAAAGGTAGGCTAAAATCAAATGGCCAACAAAAAACCACAAACAAGTCATATCCCCAATGGAGTCACCAATTTTTTTATAGGATAAATCGATGAATGCAGACATAAACTAATCTCCCTAGATCCACCTAGATCTAGAACAAAACAAGACGGGACATGATGCCTTCCCTAGGTTATAATCATTGGATTTACTACCAAAGAAGGAATGGAGGACATACCTTTGAATATCGCTTCCTGATATCTTTGTTGTCCCTGCTTCGCTCTGGTGCTCTTGTGAAATCAGATCTACAATGACAAAAACCAACCAAAGTGAAAGCAACAATAGTAGATTCAATGAAAACCTAAACATGTGATCAATGAGTCATGTAATAAAATGAGAATGATTTTATGGGAAAGAAGCATGCCACCGTATTATATTAAGTAAAAGTGGAAGATACAACCAAACTACCTTGATGTCGTAAGTTCCCTTTCAGTGGTCCTTTGTTCCAACACACACACACTTTCTCCGAATTTGCATGAGAATGATCCACAAAATCTTAATGGACAAATGGAGACCTCAAGCATCAATTGAAATAGGATTCCTCATACAGTCTTTAGCCTATTCTTTTCAGCAATTCTTTTCTCAATCTTTCTTAACCCTTTCCATTAGAAACCTATAATTATATATGAGAAGGAGAAGTGGTTAAAGGGATTAGGATGATCCCACCAAATCAAAGAATCCAGTAGGATATCAACCATACAGATGCCACCTCACATTCTAGAAGATCCCCTTCTAGAACCTTCGTGAACTTCTTCTTTTCTTAGCTTTCAAATGTCGTTGCACCCTACCTATATAGCAGCCTATGGAAACCTCGTGAGCCGGGTATAAAGAAGTCTACAGAAATCAAGCATTTTCACACTATGTACTACTGTCATCCTGTGACGTCATTCCAAAAACATGCCTTGTAGAGGGACAAGTCAGTCATTTTTCTCATGCAAAAGATCCTTTTGAGAGCCTGAACACATGCTTGTAGAATCATCATCAGGGTGACCAAAATAATGTGTAACAGAAGGGTGACCTAGTTTATGTGATCACAGACCTGAAAACCTTCCTTAACTTCAACAACAAGAGACTAGAATTTTCATCAAACTTTACTTTAGTCTCACATGACTAATTTTGGATTAGTCAATAACCCTAATTTGAAAAAAGAATAATTATGTACATGTAATGCATAAAGCTATGAAAATTATACACAATATTCTTCAGTGTCTTCTCTGTAAATTCTATAGGTTTCACTACTTGGAATGTCCCAGGAAAGGAGTTATAGCAAAAATGGAAGACCTTGTTGAATTCTGGCTTATTTTAAAGAGTGAACTTGTAGAGCATGAAAAGCATGTAATATTTCCTATATGGATCTTAACATGGTACAAAAAATAATGCAGACTGTAATATAAATAATTCATTTGGTCTCACTAAATTTGGATCTTTTATGAAGAAGTTATGACATTTTTACTCGGAACACCTGTTTTAGACTAGTTTCGGGACTAGCCACAAAACCTATCTTCCACAGAGTGTAACTCCCAAACTACAACGACCCACATACTGGATCTTTTATCATAATTACTTGGATATGTTTTCTCAATATTCTCCAGATTTCTCTATCTTAATCATTCTAGAAAAGAAGTTATTGCAAAAATGGTGAGATGACCTGTAAATAACATACCTTAGAAAGCATCAACAAAAGACTTTATCCTCCCTTGAATTTTGACCTTCTTTACTTCGCCTTCCCTCTAAAATTCACCTTAGATCTCCTTTTGTTACCTCAGTCACTTGTAGATATTCAATATTCTCAATATATGCTAATCAGAGACCCTTTCTCTCTTATTTATACTCTCCAAGTAGCTTCCTCTAGAAGTATCCACTTAACCACTTTGTCCACTTAACCACTATGTCCACTTAGCCACTTTGTCCACTTAACCAACTTTGTCCACTTTGCCAATTTGTCCACTTAACCACTTTGTCCACTTAGCCACTTTTCCACTTAATTATTTAATTAATTTATCCTTGCAACCACATTGACTAGGAATCTTCTTGAATACTTTCTAGAATAATTGACTTCTTGTTGACCTTCTAGGGGCTTCTAGAATACTCTTAGGGCTCCTCCAAATTCATAAGGCCATATCTTACTAACCGTGAGGAACCACGTGGTGTTCCACATATCAACAGAAATGGCATGACGTGTACTATCCATATAGAATAGTCTTTCCTACGTATTCACTGATATTCATGCATTTATACCTCAAACAAACTCAGGTCCCTTACCCATACATTTGAGTTATTGGAATTTGCTATCGGAATTCTCCAAATATTGACATCAATCACTAAGGGTTGACATCAATCTAAAATATCACTCTCCAAGGTTTGGCATTAATGATAACCAACAATCCAAACCAACTATTCATTAACCTAAGCCAATTGTTTGATAATCTCCCCCTTTGGCATTGATGGAAACACTTAGTCATGATAATTATTCATGCTCATACTCCTCATCAATGTTTCTATCTCTCCCCCTTTGACATCAATGGAAAAGGGTATCTCCCTTTGGGGTTGCTCCCCCTATCTAAATACCTTTAATCTTTATGTGTTTCTAAACCTCTTATTACTCTCTCTCCATTCATCTGACTATCATCTTTCCCTTTGACAAAGGGTATCACTCTGATGCAACACTGAAGTCATATCTCTCATTCTTCCCTTGTGACCATCGCTCCCTCTGGAATCATGCATATTTTCTCTCTCTGCAAGAATCTAACTCTCTATCCATGCATATGAGAAATTTCTCCTCCTGGAATCGTTTCTTTGTTCTTACCTCTCTATTTGACAACTTCTCTGAATGATATTTCTAGTTGTCTTCCTTATTCGTTTCTCTCCCTTGAGTACTTCTCTGTAAGATGTCGTGTGGATGACATGTAAGGTTTCCTATACTTGCTTCCTTTTGGATTTGTTTTTTTATTGGTAGTTCCTTGTGTAATCAACTGACATATATGAAAGGCATTCAAGAATAAGCATTCAAATATTTATATGTCATTATCATCCATTATGATAATGTTCCTTTATCTTTGAACCACTCTCTGAACCAATCTATGAACCTGTTTTTGAATCCATGCTCTCATCCACTATCATATATATGTCCAAACCTGCTAAGTGTTCTTACAAATTCATCTGTGTCAATGTGACCCATACTATTCAACAATATCCTTATAAGATATTGCTTCTGCTGACGGTTTCTCTTTTCATGTTCTGTTGTGCCTTTCATTGCTTTCCTTTATGTGATCAAATGATTTCAATTGATTCCAATTGTTAAGACACTTCTAAGCATCTTACGAATCCATATTTTTCCATACTTTCCAAGACTTTGTTACTCAATAGTCCATAATGTTGACTCATCTATCTCCATACTATCATGAAGTCTTCACTACTGCAACTAATCATCAAACATCAAATGTGTCCACTGGTCTTCTCTATCTGTAATCCAAACTCTACATGTCTGGAACAACCTTTGCTGAAGATATCTTTGTCTAAATATAATCATAGACTTCTTCCTGTGTAATTGTTTCAACTAATCAATCTGACATATTGTACTTATACTAACTGATTGCTTTGAGTCTATCTTCTCGAACTATGTAAGTTGCTCGAAAGATGAATCTTTGATCTGTAGATTTGTTGTATATACTCCCCCTATTCACCATATATATTTGTTGGGAGTATCCAAGCTAGATGGCTTAGAAAAGTGTCCACTCGGATGTGAAGCCATCATCATCTCCATTGGTAGGCTCAACATCTTTCTGAACTTTGACTTCTTTCTTTATGTATATGGATTCATCTTTCTCTACAATACCTAAAAGTTTGATCTTCCTTATTTATATGTTTTTATTTTCTTTCATTTCTTTTCCAAACCCTTATGTATCTGACATATTCCTTTTCCTTTGTAGATTTGTCTTCATCTCGTGTTATTGTCAATCTTGCGATCTTTGGGACCTAGTCTTTGTTCACATGTTCTTATTGTTGTCTTATCCATACTTTTTGATATCTGATATCAGTGTTTTCTTTCATGGAAGTATCAATCATGTGTCTACAATCACGAGCTATGTGTCCATAGTTATGGCATTTGTAACATTCAATGTTACATGGGGCCACATAAGCATTTATTGCTTGAACATTTCTTTTATAATCCTTGCAATCTGTAACCTTATATACAAAGTTAGTACAATAAAAACAATGACCATAAAATAAATTTACATACTTGGGAGTGAATGATCTTCTTTGTGGTGAAGTCCTTCTGAATTCCTTCCTTGACTGATCATGATCATGATTTAAGCTTCTTTGTGGCTTGAACATGGATGGTCTTCTTGAAGATGTATCTTTATCATTTTTCTTATATTCTGTTTGACCATGATTCCTTCCTTTGAGTACTTATGCATAACTCTTGCTCTTTTCCTCATTCTTCTTTTCTAGCAACCTAGAGTGCTTCTCTTCATTCTCTAATGATGATGTATATGTTTATGTATCTTCAACGTTCTTATTCAGCTTGACGACTTTGACTCTTAGTGTGACAACTTCTTCTTCAAGCTTCTCAACCTCTTCTTCTTTCTTCATTATATGAGACTTCATGACTTCTTATATTCTCTTTGCTTCTTCGAGTTGGATTTTCAATGTAATTATTTATTCTTCGAGTTTTCTCTCTTCTTGACCAAACTCTTCCTCAAGTTGGTTTAAGTCATTTGTTCTTTCCTTGAGATGATATGTCAGTATATTTTCTCTCTTCTATGCTTCTTCCTTTTATGTTGTTGTGTTGTCTTTTAAACACTACTTTTGATATTCTATAGTTTCTTCAATTCTTTTGGACTCTTCTAGTTGAGCTCTTAAATTAGTGATGACCTGCTAAGCTTGTTTGGAACCTTGAACACTTTCCTTTTGTTTCATCAATTATTTATTGAGTGACTTATTTTCTTCTCTTTCTTTATTTATATCATCTAAAGCACTAATCAATTTTTCTTCATAATTTTCTTCTATTTCAAATGAATTTTATATCTCATTACCTTCAGGGCATTCAATTTCAAGATGTCTGTGTTTTTCACAATTAAAAAAAAACAGCATACTTTTGTTGATTATGTACTCGTCTTATTTTGAATATGTCTGACATGATGATTATCTTTCCTCTTGATCTATACTTTCATCTTATTTGACATTTTATGACTCTGTGATGGGTGAAGAATAGATATTATGTAACTTATCCCAAAGTTCTTTAGTTGATGAACATTTACCAACCTTTTCTCTTATCGGATCAGGTAATCCTTTCCAAATGAAATCCATTGCTATTTTGTTATTCTTCTTCAATTCCTTATTAGCTACAGTCTTTGTTTTGTTTGTAGAAATGTATCCTATCACAGTTGAATAACAAATATCATATCCATGTGCCTCTAAAAATGTTTTCATTCTTTTTCTCCACGTCTCATATTTCAGACCATTCTGACCATCGAATTGTGGTATTCCATTTCTATACAAATTGTTTCTCTCCATGATCTTCCTTCCCGTGGTTAAATTGTTTTCTTGAAGGACATGCTTTGATACCAATTGTTGGATTACTGAGAGGGGCGGTGAATAAATAATGAGCAATTTATACCACTTATTAATCCTTTTAACCACAATGTATATTCCTTTAAATTATTCAACAATGTTCATCAGTTCATTAGTAATATGTTATTGCATCATATAACATTAACATCCATTAGTCCATAATAAACAATAATAGACACATCCACCCAATGCACAGTACACCAGTATTTTATGTGGAAACCCAATGAAAGAGAAAACCACATAATGATTTTCTTATATGTCTTTAAGAATTACATTCAAGGAAGCACCAACTTCCAATTCTATGGCTCCAACCAGAAGGAGGATCCTACCCCCAATGTTCTTCGGCTCCAACCGGAAGGTAGATACAACCACCCAATTCTATGGCTCCAACCAGAAGGAGGCTCCTACCCCCAGTGTTCTTTGAATCCAACCAAAAGGTGGCTACAACTACCCAATTCTATGGGTCCAACCAGAAGGAGGCTCCAACCCCCTAATTATTAGGCTACAAACTAAAGGAAGCTCCAACTCCCTGGTTCTCCAGCTCCAACTTGAAGGAAGCTCCAACTCCCTGATTCTATGAAATCAACCAGAAGGAGGCTACAACCCCCTTTCATTGCTCCATCCAACCACCCTGAAATATAAGTGTCAAATAAATGATAAAACCAATGCCACACTGTCACTGTGAGATATATCATTGTAAGCATGTATTAATCTATGCCAATAACCTATCACAACCTGTACCAATAACATGTACCAATCTATACCAATAACCTATATCAATAAACTATACCAACATATACCAAATACACCAACAACCTGTACCAATAATCTCCTCAATATATCAGATATGATAACATAGATCTCATACCCAATATCATAAGAATATCACTCAACCAATCATGTACATCAACAACTAGTACAACATGTACCATCACAAGTGCATCAACCATGCACATCACAACACCTCACAACCATAACCAATGCCAATATCTCTATGCCACATCAACCATAAACCATGTTCCAATATCACTACAAATATGTGTTGATACTAAGAGGGGGGTGAATTAGTATCAAGTACAATTTAAAACCTTTTTAAACTTATAATTAAACCATTCAATTATATCCAATGGGAAATGAACAATGGTATAAGAGTTACACCAATACACCATAATACACCATGCACAATATATGAGAAATAATCAATAGTTTTTGTTCAAGGGAAGTAATGACTTCCAAAGGTAGCTACAGCTTCCAAAATGTAAAGGGAGGGATAAACCTCCAAGAGGAAGATACAATCCTCCAATATCAAGAGAGATCTGAACTCTCTATCATTGCCCCTTCCTTCCACCCAAGAATATATGAGAGATAATAAAACTTTATTCAATTCTGGTCTGTTCAGAAGACCCGACTTGTACAGCATTCCCTGCGCTCAATATTTAACATCTGATTCTGAATCTCGCACACAAGAAACTACAGTCCGTACTCTTTCCAATGGCAGTGGTCCCACTTCATTTGGAGTCTGTATGAAAAAGTTATGACTGTTTTACCCGGAACACCTGTTTTTTGAC